>JALIZF010000663.1:0-53527 GCA_029948255.1 Telmatactis stephensoni | reverse complement strand
AGCTTAATACCTTTAAATACCCTTAAAACGCAGCACTGTGGAGAGAGGGGGCAAAGAGCGCACCGTCGGCTTCCTGGAGACCAGCTTAATTCTAGGTGAAGGACCTACCGGCGCTAAATATATTGCTTTACCTTTGCCTTTACAGCCTTGCAAAGTATATTTCGAGTACAAGAAACTTGTCTAGGAAAACTTGTTTGTCGTTTACACAAGAAAGATTTTCTTAACAAGGACAATGTGCTAAGGAAAACTTGTTGATCTCTGTGTACACGTGCAAGGAAACTTGTCACAGAAACTTGCCAAGCAAATCTTCAGAGTAGATGCAGCTTTGTTATATACCAACTGTCAAGGTCCATTTTTCTCGTGATCTGATTGGATGAGAGGGTATCACGTGAACGTGAACAAGTTTTGATGTTTCCCTGGGCAACGGGCAACAATATGTTGTTGACCTCGGAAAAGCAGTATGTTTTGTGGTCCCTCGACTCGGCGGTCTCGGGATCACAAAACATACTGTTTCCCTCGGTCCCAGGAAATAAGTGTTAATTATTCTCGGATACTTGAATATTGTTGATGAGGGCGAGGGGTGGGGATGTGAAACAATTACTACTTATCACAATACTGCAACTATGCAGAATAACCATATCATTTTATTTACCTTGCAAAACGTGCTGATATTTGAACAATCTGTAGCGAAAACAGGCAGCCAGCGCCTCTTGCATTTTTCTACATTTTTATATTGTTTTGTACAAAAATGGGCTAGCTAGAGTTATAAATTAAATATTCCAGTAATAGGTCACATGACTACAGAAAACGTGAGAAACAACCTGGACTGAACAAAATACCGGAAATGACGGTAACAAAAAGTCAAACGAAAACAAAAACGGAAGATAGCCGCTTCAAGGGGATTGGGGACAAGGGGATTGGGGACAAGGGGAAGGGCAAAGGGGAGAGAAGAGGGAGAGGGGAGGGGAGGAGGGTTTTCAAGTGGAAGTTTAGATAGGAAAAAATTAGAATAGTTGTATGAAAATTGGGCCTTCAACTTCGACATCGTTTGCATGTATCAAAACTTTACGAACTGTGAAAAACATAAACTCAGCGGTAAATGAAAGAAAACCGGAATTCGAGTGTCCACCTTGCTTGTTCCTGTGCATCAGAGTCCAAGTAAAAGCGGTAAATTATCTATCCATTGCCTTCCAATAGCTGATAATGACATTAAACTCCAATAACTTTGGACAACAGTTTCGGGTCGAGGCTATCGGGCACGTTTCTGTACATTTCCTGTAGTTTTGACCCAATAGCCTCGAATTTAAGCCTTTTTACAAACTGAAGTCATGGGATGTATCTTCGATGTCAGCTATTGGTTAGAAAAATCTAACTTCAGCCAATCAATTCGCTAGAGTATTTGATTGGTTTATGGTCAATATGTTAGCTGGCTTGAATAGCGTATATACAAATAAGTAATTTTGATGAGACATTAGACTTGTGTGTTTGAATTGTCACCGTATTCTGTCCTGACCTGGGCTCTAAAGAAAAGATTGACCTCACACCCTGAAGAAGAAGAAAAGACGCTGTCAGTCTGTAAGACAAAATGACTTAAAAGTACACAACTAGAAGTTGTGCATGGCACGGCCCGGTTGTTGAAACGTGGATTAGAGCTAATTCTCGGTTAAAATGAAATGTTTTCTTTAGATTTAATCCTGGGTTAACGCTAATCGTCCTTCGAACAACCGGACGCAGATCGGCCAAGAGAGAGAACTAATAAGTGAGTCTGCGCGCGATTGATGACGTGATGATATCGTCAGCACCAAGGCACACATATCAGCCAATCAGGCTAGAGTATAAAATGTCGTGCACTATAAAGGCCTTTCTAACGCAAGCGAAAAGCACTGAAAAGGCACTGGAAATTGTTTTTGGAAAGACTATATAAAAAATCAAATCCAATCAGATCTTTTTGTTTATCCTCGGATTTCAGAGTAGCAATTACTGCTAATATCTCCAAGACTCATTCACACTCGCTACCACTACATTCGATATACTCTACATACATCACTCAACTCACATGTTGGGTTTTTGCTGAGGGAGGAAAAACCGGAGAACCCGGAGAAAAAACCCTCGTGGCAAGGGAGAGAACAACACATCAAACAAACTCAACTCACATATGATCCAGCGTCCAAGCCAGTGGTGAGAGGCGAGTGGCTTAACCAGTACGCCACCCAAACGTAGTACAAGTACTGATTTCTTTAGTATTTTTTTGATTAGTTATTTCTTTACTAACTTCTATAACTTTACTGAAGTAAATGTATAACTTATAGCTAATTCAAATCATTCAAGTTTACTTACATGTAAAAGAGGTATTTGGGATTTGTTATTCATTAGTATGCCTCTGACTCCGTTATCTTCACCAAACAATAATGACAGAGTGTCATCATTGAAGTTAGCCTTGATACAAAATAGAACCACATCTGCAAAGATGTATCGTTAGTAGGTAGTCTTTAGTCAATGTCCTTTATAGTCGGACACATGCATAGCAGTTTTTCGTATGAGTGTTAAACAGAGTGGTTTTCGTATGAGTGGGAACACTGTACGGTTACGATACGATACGGTTACAGCAGGAATTTCGAATGTTTTTTATAGAAACTATGATACTGGTACAGTTACGATACGGTACGGTAAGTTTCCCACTCATACGAAAACGACTCTAAACCGTACTGCGTCGTGCCGTAAGCATGTCAGTGCTTTGATGTTTGCCTGCCCGCAGGCTCTTCCGGGATAAGGTAGGGGAAAATCCTCTCTCTATAGAGAATGTAGGTAGGCAAGCTAAGATAACGTCTATAGAAGCATTCGAAATCACTGACCGCACCGTACGGTGACCGCGTCAATGCCGTGATGCCTTCAAAGTTCAAAATTCCTGCCGTAACCGTGCCGTACCGTAACCGTGCCGTACCGTAACCGTGCCGTATTGTAATCGTGCCGTACCGTAACCGTACCGTAAACGTACCGTACAGTGACCGTGCCGTACCGTTATCGTGCCGTACCGTAAACGTGATGTACTGTAACCGTGCCGTACCGCAACTGTGCCGTACCGTAACCGTGCAGTACCGTAAACGTGCCGTACTGTAACGTGCCGTATCGTAACCGTGCCGTACAGTAACCGTGCCGTACCGTAGCCGTGCCGTACCGTAACCACGCCGTATCGTAACCGTAGTTAACGTGTTCACAGTCATATAAAACTGCTTTAAAATCAGAGACATACCGAACAACATACCTTTGCCAGACTGCTGAGAGGTATACTGGAACGGAAACGTGAAATGTTGTCCCTCACGTGGTGCAATACATCGATAAGAGTAAATAGCAGGTTTACACAGGGATACCGTCTCACCAATACACGTACAGATGGCTTTCTCAACTGCTGTACCAAGTCTGAAAAAATGACTTAGTTTTAAGCCTGCTACCTTGCTAGAGCAAGTGTGGCTTGGGGGGGTGGGGGGGGGGGGGGGTTTATATGAAGGCGATTTGATCCTGCTAGCCGGGATAACTCCTTTGTTTTCTTTTCTCTGGGGGACACTAAAACAATAGTTATCTCGGCTACCAGGGATAACTCGCTTTCATATAAACACCCACTTAAGTGCGTCCACACTAGTCTGAAGAAATTTCAAAATGTATCTTTTTTGCTACCTTCAGGCCTTCCGTCCACACTAGAACGGCGTTATTTTCCTATGTCTAAGGTGCGAAAACTTCTACGGAGAAAACAAAAGTGCGTTTACAAATTTATCCGGTCTAGTGCGGACGCCTTAAGTAATGTGCACGGACTTATAATCGAGAGGTCCCGAGCTCGTTCCCAGTGATTTCGCACTTATTTCGACCTGTTTCTCCCATTCCCAAAACGGACACCTCTATCAGGGTAGCAAAGGGCTTTTGCCCGACGCGTAATTGCCCCAAAATTATATAATAATTGGTGTATTACGCGCGTTGTGATTGGTCAAGAACCGTGGGTTATTACCGTACACACGCATAGATGACGTCATTGAATCTTACACGCACTCTGACTTGGTTAAATCTTTCGATGAATATTATATAAAACAAATAGATTCCATTTTTCCGTGGGTCTGTACTCTAATAGATGCATAAATGACGTCAAAATGTGGCGAGAACAAAAAAGTACGCCACAAGACGAAGGAAAAACGGAATCTGTTTTATTTAATATTCATCTAAACGTTTCGACGAATAAGAGCACGCGTGAGATTCAATGACGTCATCTATGCGTGTGTATCGTAATAACACACGGTTCTCGACCAATCAGAGCGCGCGTGATATACCAATTATTATACAAATAGTACGATTATATGACATGACAAAACATACTATTTTATCAATTGTTAAAACTAACCTTTTCTCGTGCTCTTCTAATAAGGTTTGAATCTCTTCATAAGGACTTGGTAAAGCGAGTTGATGAGCGGTTTGACCAGACTTTGTCTTTAACGTCGTATCTGCACCATGTTTTAGTAAAACTTCTACAACATCCGTATGGCCCTTCTTGCAAGCCTGATGAACAAGTTACATTAGAAATACAAATTCTTATGAATAACCCCTGATTATCAATATAACCCTACTTTTCTCTGCTACTCCCTTTGCCATCTCTGGGGGAAACCTCTTCAAATCTTGCAAACTTTTAAAACTTCGCGGGGCAAGAATATAATAATTAGTCAAAAATTTACCTAATACATTCAACTCTTGCCTTGCGGAACCTCTCTAATATGACACCCTGATAATACGGACATCAACGAGTCTCCGGTATTTAAGAAAACACAAAGACTGAATATTTCTCCCGCTAATACGAACGTTCGTTAATTACGGTGCCGAGGGACGAGAGTCGACTGTAATGTAAACAATGAGGGAAGGACCACAATGAAATTTATGAGAAAACTGCAAACAAAACAGAAAACCCATAGCGTGGATCTCGTTAAAATTTTACCCAATATCTCCCCCCTCCCCCTAATTTCCATCATCTATCTCAACCCTAACCCCCACCATTACTTACTTTGATTAACGCTGTCTCCCCTGAAATTTGTTGTCTATTGATGTCAGCACCACACATCAAAAGTGCATGCGCAGCCTCTGGACTTCCCTATATGTAAATAAGCAGGACGTTACATGCTTGACCAACAACGATACCATTGCCATTTCATTAATGGGAGACATATTTCAATTGATTTAGAAAACGTCGGTGTAATAGGGAATTAGGGAATTTAAGATTGTACGACGGCAACCACGACGTGCCTCAAAAAGTGCTCTATTCAGTGTTCGCCACATCTATACTTTCTTGTATTTGTTAGCAGTTTGATTTTACTCTCATCATTCCATAAAATTACGAAACACGATGAATGGTATAAAGCAAAGTAAATTATGAATGAAAAATAGTTGGACGTTCCCGTTCTCGGTAGAGCGTGAAACGTTTGGGTTTGCCGTTGAGAATTGTGTCAGCTTTATTCTTCTTGATTAATATTATTGTTCTCTACCGTCGGCGTCAACGGTGCCGTCGTACAATCTCAAACTCCCTATTGTTTCAAGGGACAATAACCAGGAGTGTTAGACTTGTGCGTTCCGTGTTGCTAGCTGTTGGAGGTATATTAAGAAATACTTTGTGGAAGGGCAATTCTTTTTTTTACTTTTGGGCTTCCTGTGGTACAAAGTGTTGTATCCCCAGTTTTCTCTCCTCCCGTTCGATACCACAGGAACCCTAAGGATTAGCCTGCAAAGGACGCTAGCATTCATTATCAACGCTAGCTGAGACGTTTGAAATAACCAAATAAAGTCATTGTTACCTGTTCGCAAGCATGCATCAATGCTGTCATGCCATTTTTCTGTACAGCATTGACGTCAGCCTGTCTCCTTAGCAACAGCTCTACGATGCCATCCTGGCCAGCAGCAGAAGCCAGCATCAACAATGTCATACCAGAAGCACCGTCCAGCACGTTTAGTTCCAGTTCACCTGCTAGAGCTGCTCGCACGGTCATTTCGTCACCTTCTCGTATGGCTTGTTTGACTGCAGCTAAAAGAAAGAGTTATCACACTCTCACTTAAAACATAAATTAGACATGGAAAACGTAGGATGAAAGCCCATAAAAACAAACAAACAAACAAACAAACAACGAACGAACGAACGAACGAACAAACAAACAAACGAACAAACAAACAAGCAAACAAAACAAAAAAAATCCGAACGAACGAACGAACAAACGAACGAACGAACAAACAAACCAGAAAACAATGAAAACAAAAAACGAACGAACGAACAAACAAACAAACAGGCAAACAAAAACAAACAAACAAACGAACGAACCTAACGAACGAACAAAGAAACAAACAAACGAAAAAAGTATCAAACAAAGAAGCAAACAAAAACAGTTAAAAGAAACAAATGTAATGAAAGACCTCGTAGCACAGACAGAAGACAAGAGAAACCCTACCGAGTAAAGTTTCCGAGCGGTGTCCCTACGATCTATTCAATTCACTACCATAACAAATCAGAGAAAAAAATCTCTGACCTCGGTGAGATTCGAACATATAAGCAAATTAATCAAACTATAAACGAACGAAAGAACAAACAAACAAATATAAGAAAAAACAATAGCAAAGAAATTGCACGATACACTCCCATCAATAGTTGAAAGGATTTTGTACATCAGTAAAATCCGCCAGTAATAAGCGACAGTGGTCACGTGGTACATGCCATACACCTGTTCCAAAAAGGGTTGTCGTACGAGAGGACTCAAGCCTACGCGACAAGACCAAAAAGGAGTATGGGTAGCTCCAAAACTTCAATTTCTTTTTGCCTTTGGTCTTGATTTTAGCATCAGCAAATAAAGGTCTTTAATGTATTAGGTCATGAAAAGCTGAAGTTGAGTTAGTGGTTGGATATTTACATGGTTTTATAACTTTAGTAATATTTACCCATGCTTCCTTTCGGGTGAGTCGCGTAGGCTTTCATCGACAACATTATTTATTGAAACAGGTGTATCTTACCAAATGAAATCTCGGCTGGTGAAACAGGTGGTGATGGGATGTCTCTCAGTTGATTAGCGTCCTGAACGTATTCAAAAACAAAATAGATTTGAATGGAATATGACATAACGTACATCCAAAACACAGATTAGAACCAGAATTTGACCTATTATCACGCATTTGGGGTTAATTAAGGTAAAGGTAAACGACATTTTATGTCAGTATTTTCCACACCCTGAGAAAACAGCCGCTTTTTCGTTCGCTCCCAGAAATTTGGGCAGGGGACAGTGCGCACTTTACCCCCTCCCTCCATCAGTGCTCTTTTTACGGGTGTTGAAAGCTAAAACTACACAGATTAGAGAGAAGTCAAAACAAGTGTGTGACATCACTGGTGATCGAACTTGAGACCTCTGGCTTAAAAAGCCGCGCACTAACCAAGGCTTAACCCGAAGGGCAACACGTCACGCCGGAGCCTTGTTAGGCTCTGCCAGTCAAATCTATTATTGGTTTACATATTATTGGTTTACCTCTTCTAAAAGATTTTCAATTGGAAACTCTTCCAACTCGAGGTCAAAATCAATGTCTCCATCAACTGACATGTCTTCCTCACTTCTACTAGGCTAAAATTACAAAACATATTTAGCATGCAGTAACATTTACTAGAGTACTAACAACGTTTAAAGCGGACACCACTGGGCTAAAGTAGAGTGTCCATGATATAGAAGTGCGCGTTTTACGTACTTAGTTTCATTTAGAGCCGCGCCGGGGAATGATTGCTTAGTCTGACAATGCATTGCACGCCATTTTTGCTGCTTAATACCCAAACACACAATGTAACTTTTCTTGAAACCTTTTCTGTAACAATACACGCAATACAGAGTTGCACCGTGTGTCCACCCCTGTAACAATTGCGTGCAACAGTTGCAGGTTTAGGATGGAGTTTTACTTCTGAAACATTTTCTGCAACATTGCAGGGGTGGACACACGGTGCACCTGTATTGCACGCAACATTGCAGGGGTGGACACACGGTGCACCTGTATTGCGTGCAACATTGCAGGGGTGGACACACGGTGCACCTGTATTGCGTGCATTATTGCAGGGGTGGACACACGGTGCAACTGTGTTGCGTGCAACATTGCAGGGGTGGACACATGGTGCAACTGTGTTGCACACAATGTTGCAGAAAATGTTGCAGAAGTAGAACTCGATCCTAAACCTGCAACTGTTGCTCGCAACATCCCAGGGATTGATACACGGTGCAATAATGTGTTGTGCAAAGTCAGTGCTGCAGAAAAGCTAGGTAGCATCATGTGCCAGAACCTTTACTTTGTTTTACAAAAACAAAAGTACTCACTTCAGGGGCTTCTTTCTTGTCTTCAACTTTTTTCTTTTCATTGGAGTTGTTTTCTCGGTTCCCTTCGTCTAGAATAAACCCAACCAAATCGCCACAGGCTAATGGACAAGGCATAGCATCACCTGTCTTTGAATTGTTATCAGTATTCTTGTCCTTGGAATTCTGCTTGGACAGAATTCTCACCTCAGATGTTTTAGTATTGGAATTACTTTTTTTGAGATTTTTCTTTTTAGTAATGGGCTGCCCTGTATTGATTGGTTGATTTTCGTTGCCATGACAACTCTCGTTGTCAGACTTCTTAGTTTGTTTGGGAATATTTTTCTTTTGTTTGCCAACTGGAGAGGATGCCTTTGTATTTTTCTTTTTAACCTGTTTTGTTTGAGTTGGTGCCTTTATAGTGTTGTTGTTCAGTTCAACAATATTAATGTGTTTGGGGTCATTTGGCTGTGCAGTATCGCTAGCGTTGTCTTGTTCTTTTCTAGTATCCCTGTGTATTTCATCGTTTTCATCTGTATTGATTTCGTTACGCTCATTCGCTGATTGTTCTTCCACTCCTGTAGTACTACCACCACTACTACTACCAGATCCTTCCTTTGCTTTTAAATTCTTTTTGGGTATTTTCTTTGTTTGAATTCCTTTTTGTTTACTAGTTTTATTTTTTAATGACTTTTTCTTCAGTGTCTTGCTGCTGCTTTCATCTTTGTTAATATTCACTTCTTCTGCCACACTTGTAACTTCTAGTTTTTCCCCCTCCAATGAAATCTTGTTTGACATATCTTGAGCATTCTCTACTTTCTCGCCTTTATCACTGGTTACTTGTGTCTCAAAAGAACTCGAAGGATTCCGAGCCGCTAGGTTTTTACTTTTTGCACCCAACTTTTTCAGTTTTTCCAACAATCGAGACTTTTGTCCAGGTGAAAAAGCTTCTTTCCTCACGTTGATATTTGAAACTGGCTTTTCAGCAGTTGTAGAACCATCGTGGATTTGTTCTGGTAAGGCAATGTTTGCCTGCTCTGCATTGGACACGCTAACATCAGTGTGTAAGTGTGTCTCGACATCTTTAGGAGTTGGTTGTACGTCTCCGTCTTCTACATGTAAGTCTCTTTCCTCTTGATGTTGATCAAGGGAGCCTTTCGTGTTTTCTTCTGATTGGATACTGCTTTGAGAAGGAGACAAAGCCATTTCTAAGTCTTGTTGGTGTACTTGTTCAGTCTGTGTAGCACTAGAGATCACAGGACTAACTTCCTCCTCCTTCGCTTTTGGGATGACGGTAGCTGTTATATGGTCAATAGTGTTTACAGCACTCTTTTCAGTGACATGATCAACTATCCAGCAATCAGCATTTGGCTCTACCTCTTTTGAATCGTCACTGGCTTGTTCAGCTTGTGCCCTAAAATCTTCAGTGTCTATCTCCATAGCTACATTGCACCCATTGTCAGCGTTTTCAGTCTTATTATCAGACATGGTGCTAGTCTCCATCATATGCGACGGGCTGACAGCCTGCATTACATCAAATTGGATGCTATCAGGTTTGTTGTCAGACTGGCTGCGTGTTTGTGTCGCTTCTACATCTTCACCACTAAGACTATTGTCAGAATTAGATAAATCGTTGGTCTTTTGTTTATCATTCGTCATCATCTGTGAATGTTCGTTGTCCTTTTTTGTTGATTTTATGTCGTTACCAAATGCAGCAGAAGCAGCTTCAACTGGTGATTGTGGGCGTACAATTGCCTCATCCTGGAAAGAGGTATTTTCATCTAATTTGGTATATACTGTGCTTTCTTCTTGACAACTTTCTGGAGCAGCTACATCACTGGACAGCATCACTTGACAACTTTCTGGAGCAGCTACATCACTGGACAGCGTAGATGTACAAATATGATCCGGCCAATTTACACTATCATTAGATTCCTCAAACACTTCTAAGGAACTACCAGTGGCTGCCGTTCCAGTTTTTTTGGCTAACTGATGCATAATGTTTCTGAGTTCTGTGATGGCGGAAGAAACTTCACCAATTTCATCTCTATTGGCAACACTTGTTGAAGTCATACATGTATCTACTAAAGGAAAATTGTCAACATTAATTGCTTCTTTGGAATTCGCTAACTCTGTCATTTGTTCTCTCAGACTTTTGAGCTGAAAATCAGAGCACGAGCTTTCTAGTTTGAGATTATCCTTATCTTCCTCAGTTTCTTCTTCTCCTTTAATTGTGAATGATGACTCTTTATCGATATATTCATATTTACGTTTTCTGTTTGTCTTCTTCAATGAAAGAGACATTCTTGCCTTTTTGTTTGGTGCAATATCATTATTCTTGTCAGGTGACGAACAGAAATCTTCCCTTGATATTTGTAAGGATGTTACATCTTTGGATAAGCTTCCTGAGCTATCTAAGTAGTTCTCTTCTTCATCGTTATTCTTTTCAGTTACTGAAGTACTCAGAGGAGTTTGGAGTTCTGGTGTTGGAGATTTGTGGTCTGGTTTATCGATGAAAAATTTAGATTGTTCACAAAGATTTGTAGCTTTATTCACTTGGAATACTTCTTTGCTATCATCACTTTCTGAATCACTTAGCAGTGAAATAACAATCTTATCTTTGGATTTCTTGCTTTTTTGAACATCAACAAGGCTTAACGATTTCTGACAATTGCCTTCATCAAGTTCAGTGTCAATTTTATCTGATTCCTGCGAAGAATTGACATCTATGATTTCATAATAATCGCTCTGACTCTGACTTGATGAGCTGTTTTCTGATGTAGTTCTACTGCCCTCTTGTGAAGACAAAGGTCCAGTCTGTTTCAACTGATCACGAGCTCTGTACATGTAAAGTTCCTTAGTGGCTTGTCTTGTGCTTCCTAGGTCTGCCATTACCTCAATGGGTACAGGTGTAGTTGGTCTTGAGCCCGATGACTCTTGACTTTGGTCATCAACCATGAAATAGCGACGCTTCTATTTAAAATTAAATAACACAACGTTATAGACGACTTTCAAAAATGGCGGCCTAGTACATGAGAACGAGGCCACAAAGGCTTTGTTACCAGAAAATAAGCGTGGCGAAACTTCTATTTCTATTAAAGATGATGTGTTCCTCTTCCTTTTGAAATAACTATTTTCTGTGCATTTTACAGGATATACTTAGGCTCATTTGATGCCATGATAATTTTGAGGCCTTTCTGGCCTCGTTCTCGTGAACAATGAGCCCGCCATTTTTGAAAGTCGTCTATGTCAAACAAACTTCAGTTATTTAAATCAATTATTGAGATAGTTACTTCATATTTAGAGTATATTTCATATGAGTGTGAAATGCTCCATGCTGTGGCTGTCTTAGCCCCCTGTGCAGACTGTGTGACACTTCCGGTTTCCTTCAATTCATCCTATCCCATACATGTATGTTTAGAGAGTCAACACACAAGATGGGAAGCACTAACCTCCTTCCCTCAAAATGGTTTAATATCATGCACAAATTAATGCCTTATTCTAAAATGGCCATGCCCAAAATGGTTCATAGAAGAGAACAAAACTTAAAAGCTTTGAGTCATGGCTTCCTTCTATGCAGGGAAAAGTAATTAAGCATAGACTAATTCAGACTAAGTTGGTTTGTTCACTCCTTGGGCTTCCTGTGATGGTCGCTCACACACTGTTGCTAGTTGAGTTACGTAACAATATACAGGAGCAATAAACTATACGATTTATGGAATAAGTCTAAATGAAGCACTGCCAAGCCACAACTTGTGTAATGACTGGTTACTCGCCCTTTAGCCCTAGAGATTTACTCCCCAGTCACTGTAGCCCTCAATGCCTCACATTCATGCTCTTCAATACCAATTTGGAATAAGGCATATATAATTAGTGAGAAAGCCATGGCCATCCAAGGGCTGCAGAGGTAGCCACTACTTGTTAATTGAGATAAATTAAGGGACACCTTCAGATGGGAGGAAGGAGGGAAAATCGAGGACTGAGCAGAGATTCAGCCACAGTGCCTAGCTTGATAAATTTTAAAGTAGACTATATATGCTATTCATTTTGGAAAGCTAGAATCCTCCTTTGAAACACACAGTTATCACCTTTCGTTGTTTGTTTGCTGTTTTTTTCTTCTTTTCCCAGAATGATTCAAGAGCTTCAGTACATTCAAAGACATTGTCTTCTGGCTCCCATGTGTCTTCTTCAGGGGGAAATCCTTTCCATCGCACCTTATAATAGCGCTTGCCATCCTAATGAACAAAATAGCTAGAGTACAATAATTGCCAAAATTACTTGGCACAATAACATTTTGACTATTTCTTTTGAAATCGAGCCATTTTTCATGCATGTCTTTTGTAATCCCCCACACCCCCAGTAGGTTGTGGTCTCTAGGGTATCCAGGAGGGTGCGTGGAGCAGGTCAGAAGTCAATTTTGATACTATAATTTCTGGGTTGAAAATAAAAATTCCTAACAATCTCTCCCCCTCCCCTCCCCTCCCCCCCCACCCCCCCCCTTCCCCAAACCTGTTTGCCCATTAGAAAATAAAATAAATGACAAGAAAACAAATTAACAGAAAATGAAACAAACTATCACTTTCCTATCATTACAAAACTAACAGTTGAGATAGTCAAGCTGAAAGCTTATATTAGAAATTCCGCGTAGAAACTACAGGAACAAAGCCTGTTTGAGTAAGCTTATAAAATTGTTTGAGGATCTTTGTTGAGAACTATTTGACCTTAGCTTCAAAAGCATTTGATGCTGTAATTTAGACTGTAATTTATTTTCTCGATATTGTTTTCACAAGGGAGGTATAGGAAAAGCTAATATCTAGATTCAAGAAGCCGGTACAAAGAACAAAACATTGGAAGAACAATTGGGCGTTAATTTATCAATATAAACAGCTGCACTTGACCAACGTTCCTAAACAACTTCCTCAAAAATATTTGTAATGAATACTAGTACTCTATTAAGCTTATACTGATCCTTTTTAGAAGTTGAGGCAATATTTTATTTGTTTTTTAAACTAAATTGCGAAGAGAGGTTTGACATATGCTTACATGTAAACTGAAGCTTACAACACGTTTATATAAATTCAATTTTAACCTTGAATTTACACGCTCTGTCACTTCGCCATAAATACCCCCAAACAACATCATCACTATTAAACCACACACAAAAAGTGTACAAGTACAAATTGTCTAAAGCGTTTTCTTTACCTTTTTACGAGTATCCAGGAAGCACTCAACTTCGAACAGTTCATCGTCTTCCATTTTGACAGATCTTCGGCTCAAGTCATTTCAGCGGTCTTCTATAGCTTGTCATGCGTGGTGGATGTAAACAACAACACAGGCTGCTGATGGCTGGCAATTCACTCAAAAAAATCAAAAATTGGCCAATTTACTTCGTTGGATTGCTGGTAAGAGGCTATGTATTACTTTATTATGAACTCATTATTATTCAGTTTACTTTAGAAATGATTTCTTGTCTCTGTGGCTTGTTCTTTGTCGTGTATTGAGTTAGAAACATGAGCCACGTATAAAGCTCTTTGACACCAAAAATTCTTTCCATTATCTGTTATTCGCCATAATTATTTTGAGTTGCTTTAGAGAAATTAATCAGGAATCGTTTCGGATTGACTTATAAGAAATCCTTCCTCGTTACAAATGTACAAGGGTTATTAATGGCTGTTGTTTGTTACTTTTGCAATCACTAGTTATTAAGCTTTAGATATACCTTCCCTAAATTAAATTTTACGTGGTTTTTAGTTTCACTTTTGTGAGTTTTCATCGTTTTGGAAATTTGTTCTCTTTCAGCACAATATTTTTTGCCATCTAGAGTAACCCTAAGGATTTCCTGAGGTCTAATTTTCGTGTTTTTCCCTCTAATAAATACAAGATAAAGTATTTACATGTAACTCAAATAAACAACCACTCCAAACTGGTATATGTAAATTACCTGTAGAGAATTTAATCACAAACTGTAACTTTATTCGGGTCATATGTATATGTTCTGTATATATGTGATATTTACATGTAAATTGTCTACATATCCCTCAAAGCTTGGGGGAGTGTTAGAGGGACGAGTCACTAATTTGTTTTGATTCTACAGTAACTAGAACTTAGGACATTGTGTTCATTCTAGTCTGTGTTTTTATGCAAATTATTCATTTTTGTCTTATTTAAATCACCCAATTTAAATTTAAATCACCCATTTTTGCCCCAATTTAAATCACCTGTATCAATGATGTTAACTTTCACTTACTTGATACTTCTGTTGTATTTGTGAAAAAAAAAACTTGCAAAAGAGAAAGAGCAGATGACAATTAAAAGAAAAATGAAAATATATCAGAGGGGAAAATGTCCCCCATTTGTCACCAAAGATTTCACAGAAATTGCTTTTTCTAAAAAATTCTATTGAAGCAATATAAAATTTGAGCATTAATGCATTGTCCCTGTTCTGTGATGTCAACAGGAAGATGTAGAGCACAACAAAAGCAGCCTTAGGAACATGAGGCATGTTCGAATGTTTCTCTTGCTTTTCAGGTGTTGTAATCTTCCAGAGTGGTAATATCACAGTAAAGAGACATAAGTGATCATTTTATATATTGCTTTTATAAAATATCTTCAATGTTTTGAGTGACCCTTATCTCTGTTCTCTGATATAAACGAGGAAGTCAGCCAATCAGCTTGAATGTGCATTTTCAAAAATTTATAAATGGGTTTAATATGGTTTTATATGGAATTTATTTATTCCATTTTATGGGGCTAAATGTAATTTAGGCAAGGCTAAACTTGAGACATTGCTGGCCAGCAGTATTTCCTATTTCAGGGGTTGGATGTGGGGGGCCCTTTAGGATGTTCAGGGGCTATATGTACATGTACCTATGCCAGGGCTATGTTTGCCTTTGGTGATCATTGCAGATCAAGCAATTTTAAGCTTTGTTGTTTATTGTGAAGATTTTATGGTGGGGCTATAGATATTTTCTGGAACCACACAACAGTGGTCATTGTATTGTGTTTGTTAGGTGTTTAAGGTACACTGTAATTAAGTAGAGTGCTATGGATCCCTATAGATCATCACACAAGCCATCAGCCTTTAAATAAACATTAATGATCGATGTATTTAATTATATTTGTTGGGTGTTTTAGGTATATAATGTTGATCCATTAGTGCTATGGATCCCTCACACAAGCCTCTAAAAACACTAATGATCAATGCATTATATTTGTTAGATGTTTCAGGTATATAATGTCGATCATTGTGAAGTAGAGTGCTATGGATCCCTATAGATCATCACACAAGCCATCAGTCTCTAAAGTCAAAGTTGTTAATGGTTCTACTCCATCTACAAGATCAACAAGACATGCAGACCTTAATAATACTGGACAACATAAAGGCAAACACCATTTATGGCATATGAACAACCATCAATCCAATGGCTTTAATCCAAGCAGTTCATCCACTAGTCTCCACTCACACACAAACAATTTACCAAGCTTTGGCTTTGCTTCAGGTAGCGGTAGTCCCAGTGTTTTATCCAGTTCATACAATCATGGACATGAGTTTGGTGGGAAGCCAGCTTTTGCTCCCCCTCTGGTCCAGTATAGAATACCTTCTAGTCACAGAAATGTTGACCATGAAGAAGCAATGGACATAGATACACAGGAAGATATGGATACCACAACAACAAGCCAGACAAAGGATGTAGGTTTTGGGTAACATTAAGAATTGAAGGGTTCCCTGTGAAAATGGCCTAAGTGACTTTTTGATGATATTTTTTCAATGGTATAAAATTATAAATTAACTTTCCTATGCTAAAAAATCAATTTCTGGACATCCACCAAAAAGTCACTTTGGTTATTTTCACAGTAAACCCTTCATATTGATTGAAAGTTCTAACAGTTAACACTATATAGGACTGATTATTAACATGGTGCTTTAAGCCTGATCAATTTACATGACATTACCTATTTATGGCATGACACTACCACAACATACCCCCCCCCCCCCCACCCCCCTCCTCCCTCCTGAGACCACTTTGGGCCCTTTTCTTCTTAAAATGTTTCCAAAATGTCCTCTTGATCCTATGGATGGTTTCAGATTCCTATAATATAATGTATATATAATATATATATTTAAGCAATAAATGATTGTTTAATTTATATTGCTTAATTTATAAAATATTTTCAATGTTTTGGGGTGAACCAGACCTCTGTCCTCTGATATAAACATGGTAGCCAGCCAATCAGTGTGCTTGTTATATCTCAAATATTTTATAAAATGTTATATGTAATTCCTATAATGCTGCACCCCTCCTGAAATGTTGTCTGCCCCTGTACATTGACATCAAAACTTAGTTATTATTTTCAAATATCATTTCATTTGCAGCAGCAAAACTACAATGAAAGCAGTACTGGAAGATGGAAAGTTTTGAATACCAGTAAACTAAATTTAGCAACACCTAAAGAAACCAAAGAAACAGCTACAGCAAATACAAGTACTGATGGTGCTACCTCCAGACCTACAGTGGTATCAAAAGCCAATAAAGGACCCACAAAGAAAAAAGCCATTTATATTGTATTACATGTTAGTGACGTTGTAATAGGTAACCTTCATGCTAAGGCATCAGCTCCTGTCAAAGTAAGTAACTAAATGATAATTATTTATTAAGTCCTTTCATGACTGCAATGTGTTTGCATGGTATAATCATTAGGGGCTTTCATTTATTACCCCCCCTCCCCTCATTTCATACAAGTAATAACACAGGTAGCCCAAGTTCACTATAAGAGATGAATTGCTAGAGAATATAGGGTGACTTTTGAACGTACGATTTTTTGCCTTAAATCTTAATAAAATTTATCAAAATACTCACAGTGTTTTCTTGGTGTTCTCAATGTTGTTCTGACTGAGTTTCAGCAATTTTTGTTGGGTTTAGCTGGCTCTCACTGACCATACAGTCATATGTATGATGAACTTGGGCTACCTGTGGTAATAAATGAAATAAAATGTCCAGTTTTAACAGAAATCCTTTACATTATATTCTTTGTCAATTAGCAATATTACTATCTTTTTAATAAACCAATTTATATAACCTTTTATTTTTATTTGCATCCATTCACTCTATAAATAAAATATTATCTATAGATTTATGCAGAAAAAGTGTTTTTAGAAATTGAATTCAAAGGTATGTAAATACATGCTTTATATATCATCCAAATTACAAAATACAAATTTATGTGTAATTCAATGTCTTGAGTGTGATTGAGGTTAAAAAAATGTTAAGGTGTCTCATATCTATTCTTTTTCTGGCCACATTTCCCCAGATTCATCAGTTCTGTCTCTCAAACTTTTCTGTAAAGACTTCTCTCATTGTACAGTAAGTCCTTGATTGATTGATTGATTGATTGATTGATTGATTGATTGAATGATTGAATGATTGAATGATTCATTGATTGATTCATTCATTCATTCGTTCGTTCATTTGTTTGTTCATTCATTCATAGATCGATTATTGATTGATTTTTTGGAAATGAAATATACTTACTACTCTTCAATTCTGCCTTTTCTAGGTCAGCTTTGAGCCCCCCAAACCAGTTATAATTTTCACTTTGACTAGTGAAGGTACAAAAGCCATTCTTGACAAAAATAAAGGTCTCATCTTGGACCAAAATACACCAGGTATAAGAATCTCTATTTTGTAATACCCAAATTAGACTACTCTTTGTAGGTTTTTTGATGTGGACTCAGAATATAATTCATTGGGTGTCCTGTGCTGTTGTTGTTTAGAGGGAGACTAGGTACTTATATGGTTGGGGTACAACAAGTAGAAAGTCAGAAAACGGTTATCTTATCTGTCAAGCCTTGTGCTGTATATATATTTTTTTACAACGGCACGTCTGAAAAACAGTTTAACTGAGCTAACTATAACCTGATTTACAGACGGGGGGGGGGGGGGGTGATCGATGAAATCCCCATCTAAGAATCAGTCTTGCCTTGTGCTTCCCAACTCCAATTTTGCTGTCGGACATCCACCATTGGGAGCATTTAAATTTAACCGCTTTGTGTTTAGTGTAACTTTAAGACAAAAACCCATATTTTTGTAACTTTTTTGTTTGAATCCATTTTTTGATTTTCATCAATTCTTTCTAGATGGTGAAATGAACAAGCTTGTCCTACACTTGAACTATAGCAAGAATGGCCTTCCAAAGACTGTTAAAGAAGACCTTATAGAGCTAGTATGTATAATACTTTATTGATGAAGCTGTGTTGGTTACTCAGTCACTAAGCCATGGTAATGAAGTCTAGGCCACAGGAAGCCCGAGTAAATGCCTATAGGGCGTCTCACAGGAAGCCCGAGTGAATGCCTATAGTGCGTCTCACAGGAAGCCCGAGTGAATGCCTATAGGGCGTCTCACAGGAAGCCCGAG
This sequence comes from Telmatactis stephensoni, assembly GCA_029948255.1. Taxonomy (NCBI): domain Eukaryota; kingdom Metazoa; phylum Cnidaria; class Anthozoa; order Actiniaria; family Isophelliidae; genus Telmatactis; species Telmatactis stephensoni. The sequence goes on along the minus strand of JALIZF010000663.1, from coordinate 34,784 downwards.
TGAATGCCTATAGTGCCTTTTTGCACGAGATGTTTCAGTGGTGGACACACGGTGCAACCGTGTTGCGCGCCGTGTTTCAGCAAATGTTTCGGGAAAAGTTGCACCGTGAGTCCGGGCCTTTAGTTGCAAAAGTAGCGACGCAAGTACAACCACAAGTGGAAAAGAACGGAAGGTTTCGTGTTGCTTGCATCGGTTTGCGCTTGCGTTGTCTTGTGTCACTTATGAAGTTACTTTTGTTTTTATAGTTTCAGAAAAGAATGTGCGATGATATCCATTGGAGTGAATTAAGGTAAACTTTTAACTTGGAATGTAAATCATTCATCTTTCTGCATTTCTAATCCGCCAATCTTTATAATCCATGCTTCAAAACCAGGATCGCTGAAAAGGGAGATTTTCTTGTTACGTGCGATACTTATGGAGTTAATTAACAGCCACGTTTACGTTAGCACGCAAGCATCCGTTAACTAACCGTCCGTTAACTCGCGTCCGTAAATTAACGCAAATATCATTGAGATTGAAATTCAATATTTTAGCTCATCAGAGATTCAGAAGCTGCTTCATCCTGAAGAGAAAGTGCCAGAGACGGATGTCAGTAAGAGCGAACCAGGCTCAAATGAAAGCAGTGAACCCGAGCAACAGTCAAGTCCGGCAAGAAAGATCCTTACACCTAAAAGTAAGCTATTTCTAAATTCCAGGAAACAAGCGATGCGTTTTGATAAAACTCGACTTACGGTAAATCTCCACTGTGTTACGGTAAAACTCTACTAGTGTTACGGCAAAACTCTACTAGTGTTACGGAAGTCCCGCAAGAAAGATCCTTACACCTAAAAGTAAGCTATTTCTAAATTCCAGGAAACAAGCGATGCATTTTGATAAAACTCGACTTACGGTAAATCTCCACTAGTGTTACGGTAAAACTCTACTAGTGTTACGGAAGTCCTGCAAGAAAGATCCTCACACCTAAAAGTAAGCTATTTCTAAATTCCAGGAAACAAGCGATGCGTTTAGATAAAACTCGACTTACGGTCAATTTCCACTAGTGTTACGGTAAAACTCTACTAGTGTTACGGAAGTCCCGCAAGAGAGATCCTTACACCTAAAAGTAAGCTATTTCTAAATTCCAGGAAACAAGCGATGCATTTTGATAAAACTCGACTTACGGTAAATCTCCACTAGTGTTACGGTAAAACTCTACTAGTGTTACGGAAGTCCCGCAAGAAAGATCCTCACACCTAAAAGTAAGCTATTTCTAAATTCCAGGAAACAAGCGATGCATTTTGATAAAACTCGACTTACGGTAAATCTCCACTAGTGTTACGATAAAACTCTACTAGTGTTACGGAAGTCCCGCAAGAAAGATTCTTACACCTAAAAGTAAGCTATTTCTAAATTCCAGGAAACAAGTGATGCGTTTTGATAAAACTCGACTTACGGTAAATCTCCACTAGTGTTACGATAAAACTCTACTAGTGTTACGGTGAAACGTTTAGACTATTACGGTAAAACTCAGTGTAACATTACCTCTACAAGAGTTAAAAACCTCTACTGGTGTTATAGTAAAACTGAACATATGCTACTTGAGATAATAAATGAATAACTGTAATATAAAACCTTCTCGATATCTTTATCTCCTCCCTGTAAAGGAGAAACAAGTGCAGGGTTCCCACTAACCTTGAAAAGTCAGGGAATTCTACCTACAGTGTACAAAGTGTGGAAGGGATGAAGAACAAAAATTATCAATTTAATCTATCTTACCTTATCTTTGTAGAATCGCGCAATGTCTCTAAGAAATCTCTATTCGCTGAAACTACTGTAAGTACTGTAAATTTTGCAAAATGAATGTCTTATAAAATCACGCAGATATACTCCAATGACTCTAAACAAAGATCTCAGTTTGAGGCTATTGGGCCAAAAGTACAAGAAATGTACAGAATCTTGCCGAAAATCTCGACGCGAAACTGTTGTTTAGAGTTATTGGAGTGTAATTGTAACATGAGATATTGAAAATGCAACTTATATGTTTCATTCTATTCTAGGAGGAATCAAGCTCACAAGCTGCTGGTGAGACGAGTCAAGCTAAAATCGACAGCACCAATGAGGTGCTACTACCAGACAAGATTGTTACACGAAGTAGAAGGAGAAAGGCTGAGGCTGAAGCTACGGAGCCACATTCACCACCTAAAATGACACCCACACAAGATATAGTTCCAACAAGTACGACAAGCACTGGTGGTGATCAAACAGAAGATGACAAAAATGACGAAAAGGAAGAACATGATGTTAGTACGGTTGTTAGTCCACAAGATCGAGATCTTCTCCAACATCACTCTAAAATGGAGTCACAAATCTCACTGCTTGGCAAACACAGCGAAGAACAGCGGCACACCTTAGAACACCACCAGAAACTCCTCTCACTTGAACGAGCCGAACGAACTCGAAGTTTTGAAAGGATACAAGAACTACAGACAACTAACCACGAAAACCAGATATGTTTGAGAAAGCAAAACGATACTATTGCTTTGCTGGATAGGGAAATTGAGGGCCAAAAAGTCACCATTCGCCAATTGCAACAAGAATTGACACAAGAGCGAGAAACGGCCTCTGTGATGAGAAAAGTTCAGTCTGACTTGGTTCAAATTAGACGAGAGCTTGATGAAGAAAAGGTTGTTCGTGGAATCCGCGACCAGCAACTGCAGGAGAGACAAGTTGAGCTCGCAGAAATGAGACGACTATATACAGAGGAATGTAATTCAAAACGAAGAGTCGAAGAGGAGTTGCAGCGTACTCAGAACTCATGCTTGCAGCATATGGATGAACTTGAAAATCTTCGTTTGTTTCGGCAAACACAGGAGCATGAGCTGCAAGGAAGAGAAGAAAGGTTGCAAGTGAGTGAACAGCGGTATCAAGATGAAAGAACTGCGAGAGAAAATCTGGAGGATCGTTTACGCATGCTTAGAATTGAAAGAGACGAACTCAGATGCTCAAGAGATTCCACGCAAGACGAACTTACACAAGAACGAGAAAGTAGACGAGGGGAATCGGAAACTTTTGCTCAAGAACGCCAGCGTTATGAACAAAGAATACAAGAGAGTTCAAATTCTCTGGCTGATTGTGAACGTCGACTGCAAGAGCTTCGAACAACAGTTAACAACTCGCAGAGTCTTCTCGAGGAACGACGTATCGAGCCTCGTGATTGGATAATTCGAAGGGAGGAAGTGACGTCAACTGACGTATCTCTCGGTACAGGGGCCTGGGGTAGTGTGAAGGTTGGAATTTTTCGCAGCACTAAAGTTGCTATAAAACAAATCCATGAACTTATTCTTTCACCGCACAACCGTCGATTATTTGAACGAGAAATGAGCATTGCGTCTCGTTGTAGACATCCTTGCTTACTGCAATTTATTGGCGCAACAAACGATGACGGAATACCTTTGTTTCTAACAGAACTTCTTGATACAGATCTTCGTGCAGTGCTCTCTTGTCGGTCACTCCATCAAGAAGAGATTATTACTATCGCCCTCGATGTTGCTCGCGCACTCAATTACCTACATCTTAGCAAACCTTTTCCTATCATCCATCGTGATATCAGTAGTTCCAATGTGTTGCTATGGAAGCGTGATACATGCTGGCGTGCTAAGCTGTCAGATTATGGTGCTGCTAATTTTATGCGACAGTATATGACAGTGAACCCTGGTGCTGGTATTTATGCTGCTCCTGAAGCATCTACGTCTCAACAGTCACCCAAGGTGAGATATTTCATTTTATATACTGATTAGTATATTACGCGCGCTGTGATTGGTCAAGAACCGTGTGTTATTACAGTACACACGCATAGATGACGTCGTTGAATCTTACGCGCGCTCTGATTAATTGGTTAAAATGTTTTGATGAATATATAAAACAATTATATAATATATACTTGGTATATTTGGCGTCCTCTGATTGGTCGAGAACTGTGTGTAATAACTGCGTACAGTACACACGAATAGATGACGTCATTGAATCTTGCGCGCGCTCTGATTGGTTGACATGTTTCGATAAATATACCAAACACATTCCACTTTACCGTGGGTCTGTACTCTAACAGATACACAGAAGACTTCAACAACAGTCGTGCCGTTCGACTTCGTTTCGTGGCCTACTTTTTCTCCATGCACATTTTGACGTCATCTGCCGGTGCATCTATCAAAGTGCAGACGCACGGAAAAATCGATGTATTTGTAAAATTTATATGGGAAGGTCTTTCTCTTTTTTTGTGAGATCTTTCCTTCCGTTCGCTAGGGTGTCTACCATAGAGGGAGTTCACTGTATAAGGTTGACTCCTCTCTAAAGCAGATTCTCCACTCATCGCAGAAATCACTCGCAGTGGTCATTTTTACTCGCAGCGAAATTTTGAACAATTTTATTCCCAACGGGTACTCGTTAAGGCCCGCGGTAATACGAGCAACAAAATCGTGCAACTTGTCGCGCAACATTGTTGCGTTGCAAGTTGCAGAGCAAATGTTGCTCGTATTACCACCCCGCGCGCAACAAATTTTCTTTGTTGCAAAAAGTAGACAGTGCATGCTTCTACTTCGTGCAACAAAGAAAATTTGTTGCGCGCGGGGTGGTAATACGAACAACATTTGCTCTGCAACTTGCAACGCAACAATGTTGCGCGACAAGTTGCACGATTTTGTTGCTCGTATTACCGGGCCTTTAGCTCGCTGCGAGTGCTGTCAGCGAGAAATTCCAAGGATACGGTGTTCACTGTATAAGGTTGACACATCTCTAAGGTAGACATGAACATGTTCCAAGGGTGTTAGAGGGACATCGCTGTCCGTGTCTTTGTATTTATAAAAGCATTTATCTTATTTCTTCCAAGGTGGATATCTACAGCTTTGGACTACTTTTATGCGAACTTTGCATACGTGAATTACCAGTCCCTCAGCAAACACAAGAACAGATAGCCCTGGTAACCAATGGCATGTTACGCGAGCTGATAATTCGGTGTGTACGTGTTGACCCAGATGCTCGACCCACAATGGCAGAAGTCATTACTTTATTAGAACAACAACAAGAACGTTTACTTGAACACGGTGTAGTCTCTGTCAATGGCAGATCAGCAGCTCTGTAATATCCAACCATTTGTCACTTTCACCTTACTGCAGTTTTCAATATTCTGCGAACTCTTATATTACAAACGGCAACCGCTTACTGACGTTTTTCTTTTGTCGGAAAACTCCGAACATTGCCGAACAGTTTTCGGAACTCCGCCCACAAAACACGTGTGGCCGTCTGGTTGGGCCTTTGTATGTTCGGAATGTGTTCGCTTTCGTTCGGCAATGTTCAGAGTTTTGACAGAAGCAAAAACGCCAATTGGCGGTTGGCGTTGGTTGACCTTTAAAGAATATCAAAAACCACTGTAAACAGCACTAGCCTTTTCAGACTCATCGAATCACAGCGTTTGAAATTGTTTATTTTCTAAAAGCAAGTGGACAGTGTGCAAAAGCGAGAGATACTCTAGCTGCAGTGATTTCGGTACTGTGAAGAAATATGGTCTTTCATTTTGAAAAGAACGAAAAGGAACAAACAAGTTATATTTTGCTAACTTGGAACGTTGATTTGTGTTGATACAGTGAACTCCTAGAGCGGACACTGTTGGGACCAGCTCATGGTGCCCACCTTTGTGAGGTGTTCGTCTTAGAGGATGGTTTCGTTGCAGACAACATGGGGCAATTATAAGACCTGCCAAGTGTGTTCGCCTTAGAGAGGTGACGTTCTCACTGTGAGAGTTCTGTAATACCAAATTCCTTTTATACTTTCCGTCATTTTTTCCACACTTTTCTAACATACACTTGCGTCACACCGAGTTGGACTGAATACTAACTACTACTGATGGATGGTGTGAGAAGGGGATATTCTTTCTTAAATATAGGTTGGAATAATTACTTCAAATAAAACCAACCCAACTTTGTTTATCTGTTCGACTGTGTTTAAATAATGTAACTTGACCGGGTTATTGTATATCAGGGTTAGTCCAGACCCAGGCCTCTTTTTACCGGTAAAACAGAGTCCAGAAGAACTTGCATGCGCATGCGTTACATGAACCAATCAGACACCGTAAAGTTTTGGTGTGACCTGGTTACAAGGTCTTTCGACAATTCATATAGGGCTTGGATTTGCTCCAATTTGGGTAAAAACGGTGCTTCGTACAAGTTAAGTCATACTTAACTGCTTCGATGAATTCGTTTTTAAAATGAGCTCCATATAGCTGATTCAATTCGGATAACCTTTCGTCTAACCCTTCCTAAACAGCAGCCATATTGAACGATAGCCTTGTAACCAGGTCACACCAAAACTTACGGTGTCTGATTGGTTCACGTAACGCATGCGCATGCAAGTTCTTCTGGACTCTGTTTTGCCGAAGCGGAGCGGGGTAAAAAGAGGCCTGGGTCTGGACTAGTCTGATATTAGACTGATTTACACAGGATTCCCACTCCCCTGGTAAAACAAAATTCCCTCCCTTTTCACTGCCTTTTCACTGACCAATATCTTTCACTTACTTTTTACTGAACACAAATTTAGAACAATTTCTATTCCACCGACATATCATTCTACGAAATTACGCTGTTAAGGTTCGTGGAATTCCGCAGCCAAGCTGCTAAAAGAGATTTTTGGATTTTCTAATTTGTGTTTTACCGCATCCAGCAATTTTCTCGCAATCTGATTGGCTGATTGAAAGTAACATCGATTTGTTAAATTCCCTGACTTTTCATTGACTTTTGTAACATTTTAATAATTTCTCTGACCAATTAAATTAAAAATTCCCTGTTGATTCCCTGACCTTTAAAAATTTTAGGAATTCTCTGACTTAGGGAACCCTAATTTAGCAAACGCGACGCGAGATTATGAAAATATGGCATCGTTGCGTGACTATCGTGACGGCGTCGCGACGCCACTGACTTTCAAGATGTCATTAATTTCATTTGTTTTCGATCCCTCCTCTTGATGTCGGAGCCGTCAACGATCATTTCGAACAAAATTCGTCATTTGCTAAATCAGCCTATTGTTGCGCACGGTCGCGGTACACCAATTTTTGTTCCGATGAAAAGTTAACCAAGCTCTACATGGTGGATACATCGCGAGCATTCAAACGCTGATTTAAGGTAATAGCTAGGCTCGCGCGAGTTTCTATCGATGAATTTTTCTATAAGTTGTATATGGATTGTTTTTGAGTTTGGGACAACAAAACAAAGAAAACAGACGATGCCGGTCACGGTGCTGATTCCATTGACTATGATAACTTCTATGTTTTGAAAGGGTTAATGTTTGTTCAATAAGCAGTGGATATATTTGCGTATCCTGTGTACAATACGCTATATGTAGTCAGATTTTCTGTGGAAGAAAGCATTGGAATTATAAGTTCGAATTTGATCACTGTCTTTACACTGTTGGCGTAATGCCGTAATGACGTAATGCCTTAAGGCCAGTTCCTATGAAGCGCTTTTTCGTGTCATATTTACTATCCAGTGTGCACGTTCAATTATATATAGCAATTATGATCATTCGATCATACCATTTCAACATGTTATCATTCCATTTCATCATTAAATTTTTAGATGATGATATTTCATTTTTATACACACCTAATTAACGTAGTGTTTTGGGCTTCGTCGTTATGCCTTTGCACACCTAATGTGCACGCCTATAGCCTGATTGTAAATTTGACACGAAAAACGCTCCATAAGTCCCCGTCTGATCTCCAGTGTGGAGATTTCTCAAGTGTATTAAGGCTTGACTATTATGCAAATTAGGAAGTAACCATTTTCGCTCATAAAACACGGAGGTTTAAAGATATCGCAAAGATTTCTTGGGAGATGATGTAGATCCACATTATGAAGACTTTCATAGTAATTTTTTTTCAATTCATTGGTCACGTGACCTTAAGGCTACAAAAACGTTTTTTTGAAAATGGGGTACACAGAACCTTAACCTATCTCACTGAAATTCACATTGTTATTAGGCATTTGGCTTAGGTATATGATGCCGTCTTTTAATCGTGTCCATCACTTTTGGGAAAAAAGATATTAGGAAAAAACATATTTTCATGTTAGGTCACGTGACCTCTTTTCTAAAATATCTCTTTCCACAGAGTATTTTTTCAATATTAAAAGACGTTGTCGGAAAGAGCATAAAAAAAGAAATAAAATAAGATATAAATTGTTTAAATCGAAGAAATCCTTGTGTACCCCATTTGTAATCAAAAATTCCAATAAAATAATTCTTTGTAATATGTCACGTGACACTCCCTCAAAGTTTAAAATCTCACATAAAGTTTCGACTCATGTATATTCGACAAAATGTATGATTTTTTTTAAAGATTCTGATAAACAACAGACCACGATCATTTTAAAACCTATATTTTCGAAAATCGGGCCTAAGTCAAGCCTTAATATACTTGAGTTTGTAAGAGTAGGTACGAATATGGCTATATGACTGATAAGTATGATAGATTAATTGCACCTTTGATGGTCATAGCTCTTGATCCTTGATTGTATTCTCAGTAGAGTACTGAAACACTCGGGCTAAAAGCTCGCATTACTCGGATTACTGAGTAATACTGTTTTACTTAGTAATACTGTTTTCTTTGTTTTTCTGTTCTAGTGTTTAAAAACACTAAACAGAACTAATTAAGCAATAGATCTAGAAAACAATAGAATTAGCATAAAACAGCACTATTTCAGTAGTCCTATTAAATGTTGCACGTTTTCAGTGTTTTAACCCGTGAAAAATTGAATGACAAAATGATAGTTGTTGACTCTAAACCCATTGTTTTCTTTTGTATAGTTATCAACTAGTGTTCGCTAGTTAATCAACTTTCTTTCAAGGGTACAATTAGACTGAATCATTATATGAAAAGGTTATACTAATATATAATCGGCTTTTTAAAATGAAAACAAGCATATCCCGCTGATCTTAATTTAAAAACAAATTAAATTGATAAATAAGTAACTGCTTATTTAAGTGACCAATGTGTTCTACAGCTTGCGCATTTATTGGGGGACACTGTACACACTACCACTACATTCTACTCTCAACTCATCAGTTCTTTTTTTTCTCGCTAAATTATTATTACACATATTGCATACCACATTCGGTTATTTATCTCGCTAATTAAGTTATAATACATAACCCACCCATATCAATTCAATACTATCTTTACTCCAGACGCGCAACGCCCACAGAAAAGTGAATACACTTTATTCCTTTAAAATGTTACCACTTTCCATCGTTGTATCTCTATACCGACCTACGCAGCTCATACAAGTTTACTTCCTTAATTATTTCCGTTAAATTAAAAAGATTATTACGTCGTTAGATTTTACATTTACGTTATTTTTCCACTCCCACATACAAATTAAGAATAAATCCATGACGTTAATCCTGTCACAACACATGATTCCTCGGTTCATTTGCTTTAAACAATTGACCAGCGTCATCTGTCAGCAGTTTGCATAAATATAATTTAAAATCAACAACCGGTTAGCGTTTAGCACCTTGTTGAGCGATGATTGAATTCTTACGAGCTATATCTACGAGCTGAGATGAAAATTCTGATCGAGGTTGAAAAGATGTACAAGGGACTACGGGAAAAGAATTGAAACTTTGGAAAACTTTGATGCATTACATTACGTGGCGGCTGGCACAGACGGCACAAGATTTGAGCTTCGATTACTCCTGTCTCCTGAACTCATGAGTTCTTGAACAATCATTATTTATTGAAGACTAACTAGATCAACCATGGGAAATCAGGTAGGCTATAGGGTAGAGTATAATATGGTACATTGTATATAACCGGAAAATAGATGACTCAAAATCTTGCATCAGTGAATCTTGCCAAGAAACAGCCAGCGTATAATGACTTCGCATAAAGTGACATCGAACAATAGTCATTGACTTTGGATTTGAATAAAATCTAGTATTCTTTTAAAACTAGCTTCGATAAAACTGCGCATATATATATAAGTCCTTTACTGATACGGTCAGATCTGTTAGGTGTCAGTGCATCATATATAGCAGAAAGTGAGTTTGAACACGACTTCTTAAAGAGATTTAAACTTTATAAGTCGGCTCCTCAGTATTATAAATATCAAAATTGAAAACTAAATTTAAAAAAATGTCAATTGAACGTAATGCATATCAGAACCGCTTATTTTGGGACTGCTTCGAGATCGCTTGTTTTGTGACTAAAGACTTGATTAACTGACATCAGGAATTACCGAAAGTACAAGTAGTCCACAAATGTTTCTGTAACCAATTATAGATACACTGTCAGAGAGCAGACACCGAAAATGTAAATATGTAAAAAAATGTAATATATACCTTTCTTCTCTTCTCCTCTTTCTCTCCCTCTCTTCACGGCCACGTAGAGAGGAACTTAGAGAGGGCATGATCAGACAACACATCTTCCTTATGTAACGCAGGTTTTCTGTGGTTTGGGCTCGGAGCAATATGGGGAGGATTCGCCCTTTTTAGGGACGAGGCCAAAACATTTAGCCAAAGTAGGGACCCACTTTAGGGAGGAGGGGTATTAACCGCCACCACCCATCTATACAGCTAAGTGGCCTAGGGGGTATATTCCGGTACCCACCACCTAAATTTCACGGAAAGGCGGGTATCAGACCCCCATAATCAGGAGCAGCTACTATGTGGTCTAAGGTCTAAGGGTATATACCCGTAACCTACCTAATTTCACGCCGATAATTAACACTAACTAGAATTTTAGCGGTACTCTGCTAACTTTATGTAAAAAGAGCCTTAACATTTCTTTTATTAATAGGTTTTTTTATTACAAATTCTACTAATAATATTGAATTAAAAGCTACGGCATTAAGATAATCGCAATGAGACAAAAACATTATTACAAATTTATAGCACGTGTTTACTTTCATAATACGTAATGAGACATGCCAGGATCATCTTTATAACTGAATACTCGGTTACCTTCAGTTGTTAGGTGACCTGAAGACTACATTGGCCGCGAGCATAATACAGTTCGCACTACAACCACACAACATAACATGACATAATCATGAGCGGTTTCCAGCTTTCAGTTTCTCTCTAGCTTGCATAGCAGGCTCTAGGGGAGGGGAAGGGGGAAAGAAGGGGAGGGAAAAGGAAGGATGAGCCTGCCCGCAGCTCCGGGTATTTTCGATAAAACCCACTTGAAAAATATCATGGTATCCAATGTCACTTGTCAACCGCAACTGTCAAACAAACGATTAACAAGCAGAGATTTCGATATTCTCGTGTCTGTGAAAGAGACTTTCTCCGAGTTATTTTGTTTGTCTTACTCGCCACACGTTAATTAACTCAAAGGTCAAAAGGTCTTCCACTAGTTTATTTATACTTTCGAACAATTACGCTTTGAAAGAGCATGTAAACAACAATTGAACGGTTAAAATCTACTCTTGTTCTAAATATTAATAAATAAGCAATATTAGTGTTTACATCCTTAGGAAAATAAAATCGTAATCGGTGTATCTTTGGACCAATCAATCACATGTCATTAGTCTCCTCACCGCTTTCCCTTCACATCCCCGCCTCCCCTAGAGCCTACTACGCAGATATTTCTCAATTGTTATCTTCACATCCCAAGGTCCTTAAATCATACGATTTCTCGTTCAATTTGGAATTAATTCGCACTCCTGTGTTTTTCAAAGAGCTCAAATTGCACTTGCCCTACGGGCTCGTGCAATTTTGAAACTCTTTGAAAAACACACTCGTGCAAATTAATTCCAAATTGAACTCGAAACCGTATGATTACCTATACAAACATTTTGAAATTGCGGTAATACAGTATTTTTGAGCCCTGCGAGATTTGATGTGGGATTTTGCTTCCAGCACTCAATAGAAAATTTCATGTTTCTGTGATAATTGTTTTTGCGTGTGAGGTCCTGTGCACGTGTGAGTGGTATTTCGAACTTTTCATGTGGTGAGCAGTATTTTCGAATTTTTCATTCAGGATTGCTGTATTTGTGACCCCCCTTGCCCCCCTCACAAAGCAAGGTAGTTCTCTGCCAATTAAAAGATTAAGTTTGCAATTTGATCATCAACATGGAACTTTGGCTAATTTGAATCAAAGAACTTGATTATCATATGAAGTCATTTTACCAAGGAAGTTTGTGAACTCTTACTAATAACTAAAGTACTCAGAGGAAAATGATTTACCCTTCCCCTCCTCCTCTCTTCAGAACTACAGTATTCATTCACTAATGAAATATTATAAGTTAAATGTTAGGATTTCTTGGCAATTACATTACTTTTCTCCCAATTGCATAAATCAACATAAATTATTAAACACACCCACAGACAGATTTCATTCTCAATATCAATACCAAAATATATTGAACACACAGTGTGCTTTTAATGTCCAGGAACACAAATAAAGATGTTTTAGACTGTCATACAATATTTTACCTGTTAAAATTTACGTCTCTGGGATATGTAGTTGGTCGAGTCACTGGAATCACCACGACTCCTTGAACGCTGCACGGCGCTCTCACAAACATCACGAACAACCTTCAAAGTCTGTCGGTCGATCTTTGGTAGACGTGATCTTTACATGACTAAAAGATTTTATTTTACAATACGATAAAAAAGGTGTACAATAATCGCGAATCTTAATACATCAAAGTTGCTGAATCCAAATCTGCAAGATTGCACATTCTGGTGAGATGATATGTACATGGATGTACATGTAGGACCGTACATGTAGGCTCAGATTTCAGCCGTCAGGGATTGGGATCCCTGTGCATATGGGTTAGCGCATGCTTTGTAAACACCCGCTGGACAATAAGAAAATAAAATGAACGTAAGGGAAGGTAAGAATGTTTATAGTCTTTTTATTTTTATGGTTTTAAAAAATTGTAGAATTTTTATTAGCGGACGCATCTCGAAATCGAAAAAATATTATGTCCCTCTTTGGCACTTCCATATATGGCTGTAGGAATCCTACGATTCCTACCAGTGACGTCACTTTCCTACATTTGAGTTTGGCCTGGTTGCCAAGCATTCGCGTTGTCTAGTCGTCTGTTGTCGATCGAGCTAGTAAAGTTGGAAGAGCGTTTGTAGTGTTTTGGTACTTTTGGTAGGACATTTGCTTATGGAATTTTCAAACGAACCGTCAAGTTCTCGCGTGGCAGACACAGATACCTCGGAAAGTGTAAGTTAACATTTGAATTGGGTTGTGTGCAGACGTCGTTTGGGTTGTGAAAAAAGTCTTACTATATTTCCTTCATTGATTAAGCTTAAGCTTATGTTTTTGTCTTAAGTAGCTGAAATAGCATGTTGGGCTGAAATGATATTCAACAAGGACTCTGAATCTTGACCGATTATTTTCACATTTTCGTAGTTGTCTCAGACGGACACGTTGCCATGTGCTCGTCCAACACCGCTCGACGATTTTATAGTGAACGCAAACTTGCATCGACTTGCGTTTTGTTTTGAACAGGGAGGGCCTAAATACTCCGTGTTTGGAATTTTTTATTCGTGGTAAAAAGCAATCGAGAGTGAAATAAAAGTGAGTAATCTTTGTTTAGGTTTAAAAGGCCGATGAACTTGGCGACGAATACTGAAACGAGAAGACACGAAGCGTTTCTTGATATAGAATATCAAGAAATGCTTCGTGTCTTCGCGTTTCAGTCTCTTCAATAGTAATTTAAGCTTAAAACAATTTTGAAATATCACTGGTGTTATTTATGCCAAATATCACTACAAGCCTATGGCGTTCAGATCCCGCCAAAAATCAATCTCTCACTCCAAAATTCAACTTCATGCTCCAACATTGAGTAAACTTACAACTTTCAAAACCTCGCTTTAGACAAAAGCACGAAAACAAACTGAAAACGTCCACCGCCGATGCTCTTATAGCCTCAAAATATGTAGCTTATGGCTACTTGCACTCAGGGAGTTTATATAACTTTGGAATGACCTGAGACAGACACTGTGTACGTGTACTGCGATCGTGACCAGTTACAGAATAACCAGAAATTATGAAAAATACACAATCGATCCGCAGGTAACAACACCGTAAGAAACGGCTGCAAAGGATACTACTGCTTAGGTCAGCAGCAATCTATGACATCAAAATCACGTTAATCCGAATATCCTACTAGTCGAATGTGCTACTCCCAAATCTACTGCCTAGATATTCAGCCCGATATTGTTGATACCATCAACAATACGGTTCTCAGCAGTAACTCAATAGAGCGCTTTTCGTATGAGTGGGAAACTGACCTTACCAGTTACGGTCAATGCATGGTACGGTTACGGCCGGAATTTCGATATGGTTTTATAGACATTACGGTACTGACACGGTCACGGTACAGTACGGTCAGTTTCCCACTCGTACGAGAACCGCTCTATACCTCACTAGTTGCTACTACCACCATAAGAAATTTGGAACAACAAAGCCGGGTTTCTGGGGTAGTGATTACATCATACAGACATTTGTTACTTTTTGGCGGTGTTGGCACACAACACGATGCTAAACTTCAAACTTAACAAACATGAACTTGTTTGGAGGATGAGGATTTGAAAGTTGAGAGCTTAACTTTAAAGTTGATAAATGAAGTTGAAGGTTGACGAATGAGGTGTTGAAAGTTGCGTCCTAATCATGAATGTTGATAAACTGAAGTTGAATTTTGAGGGATGAGGTTTTGAAAGTTGCAAGCTAAACTTCAATGTTGGAGCATGAAGTTGAATGTTGTAGTGACAGATTGATTTTTGGCAGGATTTCATACTACATTACTAGGATAATAGCAGGGAAATGGAGAATCATAATACAAGTGTCTGTCAATAAGGAAGTTTTGGTAGTAGTCATAAACTAAACATGTTCTGAAATTTCTGCTATAGATCAAAAACAGTCATGAAGTTGAATTGCTTACACTCTGCTCTGCTCTGCTATTTTAACTACAAGTCTTAAGTTTTAAGTCTTACTTTATGTGTCTCTATGCTTGATCATTTTTCTTTCCAGAAAAAAAGTCAAAAAACAAAAGCAAAAAGCTTTTCATAAATATCAAAAACCCATCTTTCTTTCATTTAGAGCTTTTTGACTTGTTTATATGATTATATCACTTCTTTTTAGCGGGAGAAAGCTTCCTTATCTGGCAGCCATTTTCTTTTTGGCAAGCAGTTGCCATGGAAACTGTAATTTTCACATAAAAATACCACTCCTCTCAGCCAATCAAATTGCAGAAATTTCTTAGGTTATATTATTATCATCATGTCCGGCCTCCCAGCAGCCATTATTTCAATCCCTGGGTGAGAGCAGTGGTCACTCGGGTGCTTGATCATAAGTGAACTGAGTTTGTTTGATTTGTTGTTGTGTTGCTCTGTTGTTTTCCCCCCCAGCTTTTTCCTCCCTCAAAAATGTAAATGTTAGTTGTCAGAGCATGTATACAATTTGTCTGCGCATGTCTGTGTTTTGGGCTTGAAATTCATTTGCATATCGAATGCAAGAAATTTTATGTTGACACAGAATATTTGGCTGGCTATCTCGTTCTTCAAAATTATGTTCAACTACCGAAATACTGAGACAACTAAAACATGAGCAGTCTGCCTACCGCTAGTGCGCTGTGGATAATTATCCAGATCGAAGGCACTCCAGATGGGAAAATATCACGCGTCAAAGTCAGTAGAAAGTTGTGAGAAGGACCAGAACTCTGCACTTTCGAGTTATAATGCTGGCGTTGAATTCATGTATAAGGTAAATTTAGTAATGGATGTCATTACCAACATGATACTGTGTGAATTGGATCCAATAAGAGTACTCTGTACTTCATTGATTGTTGAATAATTAGCCATGTTTACTGGAATCTCGTACTTTTTCGCGCAAAATTCTTGCAATTCATTCTGAAAATTTTACATCTTTGACGGCGCCCCCCAGCAAAATTATTTAATAATACACTTTTTCCATGCTTCGTTCTTGTAAAACAGAGCTTTCTTGGAGGAAACTCCTGGTCCCTCCATGTGATTTCAAGCAATGTTTACAGCCGGGTTCAAGCCTTGTTAAAATTGATATATTTCGGTATAGCCTATATTTTATAATCTGCAACATTTATCTAGAAGTTAATGACCTATTTTTATACATGGTGAGGCATACAGTTTGTGCCGTATGAAGCAGCGTTTTATACTTCATGAAAGAGCAATAAATTCATCGCTGAAATTTGCATGCAAACAACGTGCTTGGAAACACGTTCACAAAAATACTTTAGATCACATGTAGGGACCACGAGTTTGGACTAAAAAAGCTCAGTTTTGCAAGAAAGAAACGTGGAAAAAGCGAATTACTAAATAAATTTGCTGGGGAGCGCAGTCTAAGATGTCAAATTTTGAAAGTGAATTGCAAGAATTTTGAGCGAAAAAGTACGACATTCCAGTAAACATGGCTAATTATTGAACGATCGATGGAGTCTAAAATACCCTTATCGGGTCTAATCTACACAGTAACTTGTTGTTAATGGCTTCCACTGCTTAACGTACCTTACATATAAATTTAGCGCCCACAATATTACTCGAAAGTGCGGAGTTCTGGTCCTTCTCACAACTTTCTACTGACTTTGACGCGTGATATTTTCCCATCTGGAGTGCCTTCGATCTGGATAATTATCCACAGCGCACTAGCGGTAGGCAGACTGCTCATGTTTTAGTTGTCTCAGTATTTCGGTAGTTGGACATAATTTTGAAGAACGAGATAGCCAGCCAAATATTCCGTGTCAACATAAAATTTCTTGCATTTGACATGCAAATGAATTTCAAGCCCAAAACACAGACATGCGCAGACAAATTGTATACATGCTAGTTGTCAGAGCATTGTATTTAAAATTGTAAATGTAGTGAGTGTGAGTATGAGCAGATGAAGAACCTACCACTGTATTATGCTTTGAAAAGGTTATTTTATTTTGAACAATTGCCTCAGACTTTGGTCCTGTTCCAATGTTAAATAAAAGGTCATTTTAGTGTTAGAGGAAACCAGTAGAGTGTTAATGCATCTTTTAGTTTTTAAAATGGCAAGAGCACATGACTTTTTATTACTTTAAGTTTGATTGAAATAGTCATGGATTGATTTATATTTTGAATCAATACTACTAAGTACCTGGATGTTGACTGGTAGTTAAAGCTGATATTTTGAATTTTTGTCACATGGCCAAGTTTTGGATGAACTAAATATATGCAGGGTTTTTTTTCACAGGACTCTCATGACTCTGATTCAGGCAGTGATTCCAATGATATACGTGGTTATGCCAGCAGTGATGAAGATGGGGTGAGCTATAGTGTAGTATAAATACAGTAATTATGTACAGTGTATGTCTAATGAAACATGATCAAAATATAAACATTCTAACCAATCAACTCTAAATATTGAAGTCAGTCAAATTTGACTGATTGGCCACTAGCCATCATGTGGAGTTGATGTTCATGTTACAGTCACAGAACTGTGGTAAAGATGTTGAACCTTTTTATGTTAAACATTTGGATTTAATGTTTTCTGTGGCCATTTTCAAAAGACCATTGATTTTTTAAACCAATCACTGCCCACTTCAAGTTCTGACCGTGATTTTCACAGGTGTTTCATTTTTTTATTCAAACTCAATTTTAAAAGTGATTTACATTTATATTTATTGAATGAACAATTCAGGCTCAAAAAGATTTTTTAAAACTTATATTATGATAATGGCCAAAAAAATATTAAACAGGAATCTGCAATAATGGCCTTTTCAGGGGAAGGAAAGAAAATGATGATAAAAAATTGAAGATTTACCATGATTTGACTAGCCTCTTGGTGTATCTTGTTAAGATAAGCATTTTGTTTTCTTTTTAGGATACTGAAGTGAGCCAATTCTTAGATAACATTCTAGAAAAAGAAGAGGTTGCGGGGATAATTGGTCAAGATATGTCAGTGAGGGGACTCGCAGAAACTTTCCAGTCACTGACAGGATTAATCCATCCCAAACCTTCAAATGGAACATCACATTTAGCAGCACTTCCATCAGCATCATCAGCATCATCAGAACAAGCTGAGATATTAAACACTCTACAAGAGATCTCTTCAAAATTAGAAAATTTCCGCCCAAACCAGCAAGAACATGCAAGCCAACAATCAGCAGAATATGTTGCTGGACAAATCGCATTCTGGTCCTCTCTCTTTGTGTCAATGTATCAAAACACTGAAACACATGTCTCGTTGCCACAGTCATCACACAGCGTTACCACCACACCACACCCTTCATTACCACAGTCATCCCACACTATCACCACCACACCACACCCTTCATTACCACAGTCATCCCACACTATCACCACCACACCACACCCTTCATTACCACAGTCATCCCACACTATCACCACCACACCACACCATTCATTGCCACAGTCATCTCACTCTATCACCACCACACCACACCCTTCATTGCCACAGTCATCCCACAATATCATCACCACCACACCACACCCTTCATTGCCACAGTCATCCCACACTATCACCACCACACCACACCCTTCATTACCACAGTCATCCCACACTATCACCACCACACCACACCCTTCATTACCACAGTCATCCCACACTATTACCATGCCACACCCTTCATTGCCACAGTCATCTCACACTATCACCATGCCACACCCTTCATTACCACAGTCATCCCACACTATCGCCACTATGCCACACCCTTCATTGCCACAGTCATCCCACACTATCACCACCACACCACACCCTTCATTACCACAGTTATCCCACACTATCACCACCACACCACACCCTTCATTACCACAGTCATCCCACACTATCACCACCACACCACACCCTTCATTACCACAGTCATCTCACTCTATCACCACCACACCACACCCTTCATTACCACAGTCATCCCACACTATCACCATGCCACACCCTTCATTGCCACAGTCATCCCACACTATCACCATGCCACACCCTTCATTGCCACAGTCATCCCACACTATCACCACTATGCCACACCCTTCATTGCCACAGTCATCCCACACTATCACCACCACACCACACCCTTCATTACCACAGTCATCCCACACTATCACCACCACACCACACCCTTCATTACCACAGTCATCTCACACTATCATCACCACACCACACCCTTTATTACCACAGTCATCCCACACTATCACCACTATGCCACACCCTTCATTGCCACAGTCATCCCACACTACCACCACCACACCACACCCTTCATTACCACAGTCATCCCACACTATCACCACCACACCACACCCTTCATTACCACAGTCATCCCACACTATCACCACCACACCACACCCTTCATTACCACAGTCATCCCACACTATCACCACCACACCACACTTTCCACCACCTGTGCCTTCATCATCTCATACAGATACTGCACTGGATCCTCACACTCAGTCTGTGTACATAAAGTATGGGAATGGGAAGTCTGTTGATCAATGGCTGCAAAGTCTCCATATCCCAAGAAATGTAAGAACTTTACAAGATGTGAAGAAAACTTGGGAAGTTGGAGCCACTGACTGTCCTCCACTTTCTGAGTGGACAACTAAGATGAGAACATACAACAAGAAGGAAAATCATTCTTCAATTTTTAATCAGAGGAAGACAATATATGAAGTGTTTAAAAAGAAAAACTTTGATGAAAAGAGTGTCCAAGAAGAATATGAAGAAACAAAGCCAGGCAAACTTTATAAAACCTTGACCAAAAAGAAATGAATGCCTGTTTTAACAGTTATATTCTGTACAAAAGGAAGTGAGCAAAATATTATGTCTGTTTAGTAGTTTGCTGAATTTTTTGTTCCTTCCCCTTCCCAAGAGCTAAAAGACTGTAAAATTTTATTTACTTCAAAAGTATTGAATCACAAGACTGTTTGTGTTTCGTGTTTTTTCCGTTTATCCTAAAGCATATTTTTGCATAATTACATTATTTTTGTAGTAGTAGTAGTAGAGTGCTCGCACTAAATCCGTGCAACATAAATATTACAAAATAGGTGATAAGTTATGCAAATTCCTTTGTTTCCTATTGTCTAATCAACACTATTTAGTAGTAATTATTACTATTTGTTTCACGCATTAAGTGCGAGCACTCTATGAATCGTTTATTAAAAGCAAAACAATGGATATCACACAAGCTATTTGCTTCTTTCACAGCCGTGTATTTTAGAATGATGAATTTAAGGTCTGCCCATTAGAATGGCCTAATTGATTTCCCCAATGATTTGTATTCCTGCATGGTGATATAAATACAGTTGACTCTCTCGTAAGCGACCACCATCGGAACAGGAGAAAGCGTTCGCTAATGAGAACTCGAGAAAGGAAGCCCAAACCGTAAACATAATCTTGCTTGCGCACTAGAGTGATCGCACATAATCCATGAAATTGTACTAGCAAAATAATGCAAAATAGCACTATTAAACAATGCAAAACAAAGGATTATCTATTTTTTAGTACAAAGTACGTATATTGTGTACTTTTTCACGGGTAAAGTGCGATCACTCTAATTTGGGAACACTGTAACACTTAAAATTGACCTTAACCTTGAACGATATACGGTTTATATGTGCGTCTCTTTGTACACTTCAGTGCATATTGGAGAAATTTGTTGCCCCCGACATCCTTTGCAGATAACACAAGTAGTCTAGCCCGTAGAGAGATATGTACTGATGAGGCATGCGCAAGCTTAAAGTAGCTTCTTATAGTTTGAAAGGCCTAATCGCCAAAAAGGTTATATTAATATGATATGCCATATTAAAGCTTATGAAACGGGGAGTCAAATTTTGAAAAATTCATTAACTTATACAGATGTCATGACGAACAACAGATGACCGGCGTAAAGTTTCAATATAAATAATCATATTTCGATTTATGTTCGGTAATTTAAAAAAAACTGTATATGTTGAGTTTTTAATGGGCCTATTATCTGAGACAAAAAATAAAGCATAAACCACAGATTGCGTCAACGCGAACTGTGGTATTGGAACACTGGGCTATAGGCTTGACCACATAAACCACAGATTGCGTCAACGCGAACTGTGGTATCGGAACACTGGGCTATATAGGCTTGACCACATAAACCACAGATTGCGTCAACGCGAACTGTGGTATCGGAACACTGGGCTATAGGCTTGACCACATAAACCACAGATTGCGTCAACGCGAACTGTGGTATTGGAACACTGGGCTATAACCACATAAACCACAGATTGCGTCAACGCGAACTGTGGTATCGGAACACTGGGCTATAGGCTTGACCACATAAACCACAGATTGCGTCAACGCGAACTGTGGTATTGGAACACTGGGCTATAACCACATAAACCACAGATTGCGTCAACGCGAACTGTGGTATCGGAACACTGGGCTATAGGCTTGACCACATAAACCACAGATTGCGTCAACGCGAACTGTGGTATCGGAACACTGGGCTATAGGCTTGACCACATAAACCACAGATTGCGTCAACGCGAACTGTGGTATTGGAACACAGGGCTATAGGCTTGACCACATAAACCACAGATTGCGTCAACGCGAACTGTGGTATCGGAACCTGGGTAGCTCGACCACATAAACCACATATTGCGTCAACGCGAACTGTGGTATCGGAACACAGGGCTATATAAACCACAGATTGCGTCAACGCGAACTGTGGTATTGGTACACAGGGTTATATAAACCACAGATTGCGTCAACGCGAACTGTGGTATTGGTACACAGGGTTATATAGACCACAGATTGCGTCAACGCGAACTGTGGTATTGGAACACAGGGTTATATAGACCACAGATTGCGTCAACGCGAACTGTGGTATTGGAACACAGGGTTATATAGACCACAGATTGCGTCAACGCGAACTGTGGCTCGAAACCCTAGGCAAAAATTCTACATTAATCACATAAACTAAGGTTAGTGCTGATTGTCACATTTCGTGCTGCTGCAATCCCGTCTGCACAAACCACAGATTGCGTCAACGCGAACTGTGGTATCGGAACACTGGGCTTGACCACATAAACCACAGATTGCGTCAACGCGAACTGTGGTATTGGAACACTGGGCGGCTTGACCACATAAACCACAGATTGCGTCAACGCGAACTGTGGTATCGGAACACTGGGCTATAGGCTTGACCACATAAACCACAGATTGCGTCAACGCGAACTGTGGTATCGGATAGGCTTGACCACATAAACCACAGATTGCGTCAACGCGAACTGTGGTATCGGAACACTGGGCTATAGGCTTGACCACATAAACCACAGATTGCGTCAACGCGAACTGTGGTATCGGAACACTGGGCTTATAGGCTTGACCACATAAACCACAGATTGCGTCAACGCGAACTGTGGTATTGGAACACTGGGCTATAGGCTTGACCACATAAACCACAGATTGCGTCAACGCGAACTGTGGTATTGGAACACTGGGCTATAGGCTTGACCACATAAACCACAGATTGCGTCAACGCGAACTGTGGTATTGGAACACTGGGCTATAAACTAACAAAGTGACAGGGATGGTGGTGGAAAAGGGGTGCAAAACACATTAATTGATGAGGGCGTAACTTCCTCAAACCCCTTTCTAAACTAACATCGTAGGGCTTTAGCAAGTCATCAAATTTTGAAAGACTAAAACAACATATATTATGGTTATCCTTTTTGCGAGCGTAGCGAGTCAAACCTTAGACACGTCAAACTGATTAGCAATTATATAAAACCAACAACAAACATTTAGAAAGTACAGCTTTGGGAAAGTATGTCTTATACGGTTAGTGTAAGAGAGAGAGAGAGAGAGAGAGAGAGAGAGAGAGAGAGAGAGAGAGAGAGAGAGAGAGAGAGAGAGAGAGAGAGAGAGAGAGAGAGAGAGAGAGAAAATAAAATGTAGGGACCGATCAGTATTTACGAATCTCAATTACGTGTCATTGACATGATAACTGTTCGTATAGGTAATCATACTGTTTCGAGTTGAATTTGGAATTAATTCGCACGTGTTTTTTACAATAGCAGTATAAGGAAAAATTGATCTTAATGCGACTTTGAAATTATAAATTAAAATGTTATTTTGCACTGTATTATACAGCTCTTCTGCACTGTTACACTTGAATTGCACTGTTCTTGACCAATCAGAATCGAGTAATTTTTTCATGTATATTATTATTTCACTAATCATTTTCAAATATTCGAGCTCAAAGCGCGAGCCGGGCAAAAGCTGAGATATGCTTGTTCACAGAGACTACGTAAATGCAATTGTGCGGTTCAGACACAGAATACAATTAG
Source organism: Telmatactis stephensoni (assembly GCA_029948255.1). Taxonomy (NCBI): domain Eukaryota; kingdom Metazoa; phylum Cnidaria; class Anthozoa; order Actiniaria; family Isophelliidae; genus Telmatactis; species Telmatactis stephensoni. The sequence goes on along the minus strand of JALIZF010000663.1, from coordinate 11,468 downwards.
CTCTAATTAGGAGCGCGGGCAATGGGTAAGCGGCTTTGTTGTCTAATTGATTTATAACAGAGCCTAGAACGTTAAAGACGGAGCCGTGCAGCCCATTGGGAAATAGTTCATAGGTTTTTGAGCTAATCAGAGCGCGCGTTATATGTGCTGCCATCTTAGAAACGAACGATTTGAAAAAGACGATAACGAAGATAGTGCGCGCGCAGTGCAGCCCATGGGCATAGCTTTTTGGCCAGTTAGAGCGCTCGCAAGATTGTAGCCATGTTATAATTAGTAATAACTTTTTTGCTTAATTAAGTGTCCACAAATTGAGAGACACTATAGCTTTTACACCCCCACTACATGACATCACCATGAGCGTACTACAATCACATTGTCCTCAAACAGTCTATGCATATGTAATTAAACAATATTTCTGAAATATATTTGAATGCTTTTTGCAACTAGACAGTATTTGTTTGTACAGAAAATATACACCTACCCTCCCACCTTTGTTGGCTTAACTGTAACTATATCTAATACATCTGCCTCAGAAAGCAATAATTTGAAATTCACTGTATAAGCAATTAGAAAAACCTACTATACATATTTTTCTATACACATATGTGTAAAGAATTTAAAAAATTTTCTGCTTACAATGGATACTCTATAACAGTTAGAGAATATCTTTCCATGTCAACATGTGGTAAGAGTGTAGTAAAATAAATGCAACAGAGGAAGATCACAGTAGCAATTTAGGAAAAACAGGACATTTTCAGCACTATTATTGTTGAAAAAACAGAAATACTTAGGAGAGCAAGTTACAAATGAATAAAATAAAGCTGCTATAACTATTAGAGTGGTTTTCATTAACCGGTGAAACACACTTAAGTGTATCACTCTTTAATAAACCCTGATTCCATTGTGTTATTTTGTTATTTGACACATCTTAACTAATACACTTTCACAGGTTAATGAAAACCACTCTAAACCAAAAGGCAGACTTTATGCATTTGCTAAAATAAGATAATGAAAAATAGTGGGCATAAACTATCAAGACTGACACTTCTCACCACATAACAGGAACAAATCATGAATGTAAAGAATTTATGAGTGAAGGTTACTAAAAAGTTTATATACATAAAACCTCTCAAAAGGCCGGATAACTTTACAGAAGTGATAACCTTTATTTTTGGTTTAGTTAATGGGTCCGTAAAGTTATTGGGTCTTTTGAGAAACGGCAACCAGATTTTTAACAACTAATCTTCCTGTGATGATGTCTCAGTGTCACTCTCTGGGAAATTCATGTCCATCAAGTCTCTGAATGTAGGTCCATTGGTCAATGGCATGTCACATTCTTCTTCTTCTTCTTCTTCATCAGTCAGATTAAGTGACTCTTCTTCAATCATGCCTTCTAAGACTTCCAAAAATGGGATATTGGTACTAAAAACAGTGATGATGTTAGTGAACAATATATTTTATACACACAATACAAACATTTTGGTGGGTTATTCAGACCAGTACACAAGGGACAGCACACATACTGATACTGGCTAAATATAAGGGAGCACAGCAAATTATTACATGCAGCAAGGTTTTTTAACCTTTTCAGTTGCGACAAAGAAAAAATAAGTTCAGTGTCATTACTGCTGTCACTTTTGGTTTTAGTAAAATTCAAATTTGAACTGTCATTGGATTTCTATGACAGTTTTGAAGACTGTAGTGAATTTCTTTTCATTATTATGAACTTGTTTCATCAACTTATAATTTAATATTTGCAGTTTTAAGGAGGCTCCCTATAGTTATAGTGGATACTGATACTAAATGAAAAAGTCATGATTAAAATCAAGTTTGTTTGCATATTGACAGCTTATAGACCAATTATATTGAAGATTATGAGTTTTAGGATTTGTTGTAAGGGCCATGATCCCATGGATGTTATCATAGCAATGCTACAGCTTCCATAAAAAGGTCCCTTTTTACCAATTAAATTCTAATTGCTCGAGTTTCCACGGTAAAAGTTGATTTTTTTAAAATAATATGAAACTTTGCTTAATTTCTGATTGTATGGTCGATTTTAAAAATATTCTGGACATCAGAATATGAGATATTGTCAAATTTCGGTTTTTCTAAATTAAGAAAAATCTGATGTCAGGAAGTTAGCTAACTTTTGATAGTGGCTGTATGATAATGTGGAAAATAGATTTTGTGAGTTTTAAAAAAGTTCACCGTAGAAAACTTGCATTTTTACTGATTTTATTGAAACAATGACCTTCCTTAATGCTGATGTCACGTTGCTATAGCAACCTTTCGAGCAATGAGTTTCATATCAAACGGTTCCCTGATTCATGGTCTGTCATATGGTTGGCTGTACGGTTGTCAAAGTATAAATTAGAAGCAGTATATTATCCACTTTTTACCATTGGTATAATGATCTTTGAAACTATAGTGAGCTACCTTAAAAACAGATATTTAATTTTTGCACAATTTTAATGACCTGTCTAAGTATTTTAGAGGTTTTTAAGTGAAAGTAGTGGACAGGGAGGGGGGTCATGGTATTTTACCCATGGTAGATGGATATCCAATTGGGGAGGAGGATTATGGTAGATGGATATCCAAAAGGGGGGGGGGGGCAGGATAAAAACACACTAAATAATGGAGGGGGGGTCAAGAACTCAAGAGTGAAAAAATCTAAAATCGTCATAGCCTCCACACTACATAAATTATGAACTCTCCCTAATCATTCCTCATTCTGGGATACCTGTGGTAAAACCATGAAAATGCAAAGCTAATTCCTCAAAAACTACTTTTTGCAATAATTGCCCTATCGCATAATGACGTCACACCAAAACATTCTATAGTTTTGACGCTAAGGATTATGGTCGCCAGAGGGGATCAGAGTGATTGCATATCAAATATAATGCAGATGAGCAATCACTGATACATGATATATATCAAAACTCGATACATTGAAGTTCTAATTCGAAAAGGAATATTAATAGGTCCCAATTTCCACTGTGTCTGAGCATCTATCCCCATGTAAACAAACTGTGACGTCATTATGCGATAGGGCAATTGTAAGGTATTGCTAAGAGTAATTTCTTCTTCTCCTCTCAGGGTCTGTTTGTCTATGGCTTGGATTGAAATACAAATTGGGGAAAACGTATTAAACATTGCATCCTATAACGGAACTCACATACTTACTCGGCGCGAAAATCACCAAAATTTTGGAAGCCCTCTTTCTTCTTCAAACAAAACTGACAAATATTTCCACAACGCCAGCACTTTGGCCATTTTCTCGTCTTTAGAACATCGTCGTCAGTAACACTTTGCTCCTTAAACACCATCTGAGATGGGACATTCTGACGGCCATCTTCTCGGATTTTACCATCTGTCTTCAGCGTCTTAAGACGCGAGGAAACCAGCGACAACAACTGCTTTGATGGTGACTGTCCTGGTTTCCAGCCACCCAATCTTGGTTCAGTTATTTTTTCGAACTCTTTAAGAGTTTGTGGCCTTGAATTTTCCAGCAGGCGACCAAAAAACGAACAAATTCCTTCAAGGATTGGATCACCTCTGACCTTATGAAAACTCCTCAATCCAACCTGGCAGCCAAAAGAATATATCGCTACTTCAAGCAGCCCGCTGACGCTCTCTGGTAACGCTTTTTTGGATGAAGTTTCACTTACCACGTGAGAAGATGAAGGATTCATTTTCGTCAAATAATTACTAACAACAAAAGAGCAGCATGCAAGAAAGAGACAGAAGCGATATAGTACGTGCACGTGGGCAATGAGCGAAGCGCAACCTAAACAACAGCGCGCGTCGCGCCACAGGGAGCCCAAGCTCTTCTTTATCTTTCAGGGGTATTTTCGTCAAAAACGTTCAAATGGCGCTAAAACTCAGCCACAAGGACGAAAGCGGCAAACTTAAGAGATCTATGTAAAAAAAAGACATGATTGTTGCAAAATGTTGAAAAAAGGAGGATGATTTATCGCCACATACATTTACTATGAATATGCAAATATCGAGCTTGGGCTCCCTGTGGTCGCGCTAAATCGTAGAGACTTCTGGGAAAACCGAAGTTGTCAGCAACCACCAACGTGCATCACAGTTGCATCACACGGAAAAGAAATCTTTTCAATAATCTGTCTTGAAAGTATGCCGAAATCGAATCCTATTGCTTTCTTGCGTCCACTATATGATATTGCTGTATGGCAATTTATTTTGATGTCAGGCCACACCGTGAAAAAGCGACATCCTCCATTTACGTGGCAGATGCACGCAGTGGTTGCGGCATTTATGTGTAAGCTTCTGCAGATGCCAGCGTTCTCACACCTTCGGGACATGATGAACAAGCAAGAAGTACGGGATGCAACGGGCCAGTGGCAAGTGGGAGAAAACGTAACTAAGGAGATCATTGCCTGGTGCCAGGACCAATGGCGGCGAAAAGCGTTCAAGTCGGAGAGCAACACCTACGTGGCTGAACCTGCTACCATGCCTTGGTCGACTAACATCCCACTCTGCCACAAATGTTGTTCTCCATGTCCAACATGTAGAGATGAACTCTCCATCGAAATTCCTCAAGAACTATTAACAGCCCGTGTGATTTGTGATAGACCACAGAGAACATCACCAGATGACTCCGTTATTGATCCTCAACCAATAGAAACAGAAACAGAAACAGAAGAACCAGAACCAGAAGAAACAGAACCAGAACCAGAAGAAACAGAACCAGAACCAGAAGAAACAGAACCAGAACCAATCAAGAAAAGATTGCGAAAAAGAAGATAAGTTTGAAGCAGAGGTTTTCATATTCCCGAATTTTTTAATCGTATTTATGATATCAAGAATTTTCAAATAGCCACTAAGTAACCATGGATATACACCGTCCTATTTAAAAAAGGTTGTCGTACGAGAGGTCTCAAGCCCACGCGACTAGACCGAAAAGGAGTATGGGTAGTAGCAAAACTTCACTCTCTTTTCAGCTTTGGTATTGACTTTAGCATCAGTAAGTGAAGTTCTTTAGTGTATAAGGTCAGAGCAAGCTGAATTTGAGTAATCGTGTGGAATTTTTGTGGTTTTAAGCTGTTTTATAACTTTAGTAATTTCTTCCCATACTCCCTTTCTGGTGAGTCGTGTAGGCTTGATACCCACAACGTTTATTGAAATAGGTGTATCAACCTCAGAGTACCCAATGGCGTTCTACAGAGAGTCTGTTGTGTAACAGTGTTGAACAGGTGATATCAAGTAAATTAATTTAAAATGATTACACCTAACTTTGATAACAAATGAAAATAGCTTGAGGAATCATGGCGAAAATTGCAATGTAAATGCTTTCTTTCTGTCTTCTTTCTCTGGTAAATATGTTCCTTTTCATAAATTTGTTCATTCAAGAGTGTTTCCCCTATATAAACTAAATCAACAACACACACAAAAATATTGTTCTGGTACATTGGACTCTGATCTGGCATGCTGGCATGTCTTCGGGTTTCACCACAGGTACGGTAGCGCAAACTCATTACTAGGGGCTATTTACAGGAGAATGTATGTCACTCCATAAGACTCAAAATAATTTCTATCCTATTTTAATAAAATTACACGAGACATCTACATGTACAGTGTTGTTCATGCTTTCCTCTAACCTCTGAGTGAGTTTCAGAGAAAATCGTCAATTTTTAACGCTAGGGTGAGCAATTAAAAATCAATCAATTTCTCTGAAACTCATTCAGAGGTTAGAAGAAAGCATGAACAACACACTGTAGACGTCTCATGTAATTTTATTAAAATTAAGATAGAAAGTCTTATGGATTGACATACATTCTCTTGTAAATAGCCACCAATAAAGAGCTTGGTTTCACTGTACTGGGTGACATCACCTTAATAGATAACTAAATTTACTCACTTTAATATGTAAATGTTCAATACAGAGACTGAATAGACTCTTTTACCTTGGTAAGCTAAACTAAAGTTAAGATTGTCACCGAGTTTTTGAGATCCCAGAGAGGACATCAGCCTTTAGGGGTTTAGTATTATTTAGTACCTTTAAAAAAAATTTGAAATAATACAGACTTAAGGAATTTTATGGTTGCAGTTCTTTGATCTGCACATTTCAAATTGAAATTGTATAATTGGTTGTTACTGTTGAGGCTTCATCAAGATTTATTATGAAAATGAAGTGCAAGGTGTTCCATGGACATTTAAGACCTTTGATGAAATACCAAGGACAAGGTTTTTTATTTCCAATGATTGATTGAATGTCAAATATGTATATATAGCTCTCGAAATGTAAGGAACAGTAGATTGTCAACAATAAATGTTGTCCTTGGCATCCTTTTTAGTGCATGTCACCTTTTCATACATCAACATGTCATCAAGAAAGTTAGATAATCTACTATAAAGATTGCTCAATATATTGCTGGCTTTCAATTGACGTCACGGCGGCCATCTTGGTTGAACTTCAACAAAAGATTGCTCATTAGTGCCTCTTGTTCGTTCAACCAACATGGCTGCCACTCTTTATATTTTGATTCTCAAGGGAATGATTGAAAACCAGCAATATGCATACAGAAAAAGGAAATTTGATTATTGGCCTATTCAAGGAGGAGTGTTGCCAGAGAGATGTTCCCTTGTGACTATCTTAATGGCTTGAACATCCACTTTTTGTGATCTTTCACAGAATTTCCATCATGATGTTGCTTTATCATCTCTGCTCTTGAGTCTTGCGTGTAAAGCTCGAACTGTATTCGATTTCCTGTGATAAATGCAAACAAAACAATGTCATCATGTTGTCTTTAACCCTAGATGCTATCATGAGCTGTAAGTTGCTCAAAATCTCCCTTTTGGAGGGGAGGCATCAAGGCCCAAGCGAGGTGTTTCAGTAGCAGGGCAATCTTCAACTTCAGGGGGGTTCCATAGAATGGGGAGAGGGAGGATTTAGTCGTCAGTGGGAGGGGGGTGTTTGCACAGACAATTTTCATATTCGGTGGGGAGGGGAGGAAATTACTTTCCCAGGGCCGACTACTTCACATTTTCAATTCAGTAGAGTGGAGATGCATCAGGATAGTGAACAAGTCAATTTTCATGTGTAAGATTCGTGAATGAATACATGTTATTGATCATGGTCCTTTACTCAACGCAACTGTTATTTTTGATATTATATATATTTAATATTTGCAAGATGCATGGTCACAAAAAAATTTGATTAATTTTTGGGTACTGGCCCTATTTGTTATCTTATTTTTGGAGCAATCCTGAAACTTACCACCTTCCTGCCCTTTTTATGGTACTATCGTCTGCTCCGCAGCGAGCAGCCCACTGTGCAGCAGAACGCCTGATGGAATGGGTTGTGTAGTGTTTGGAGAAAAGGTGCTGGCACATCTGTACAAATATTGACAATGAAATGAAAGAAATGAGCACTTTTACCCTGTTATTGTTATTGTTGTATACAATAATTATACAGATACCTAATTTAGTCAGTATATAGTCTGTTGAAGAAACGTTGTTGGGTCTAAAAACATAGAACATAGAAGCTGAGACCGAAATGGTGCTTGGGATGCGAATAATATTCTGATTTATTATATATATTTATGCTTTGCTTTCAATGCAAAATGTCAACAGCGTATGCAGGACTTTGGTGGGGCCATTTGTCTTTGACTTTTTATCGGTTTGCAGCGCAAATAAATACATCAAAATACTATTATCGACATCCCATGCCCCATTTCGGTCTCAGCTTCTTCTATGTTTTTTAGACCCGACAACGTTTCTTCAATTGGCTATATCTGATGAAATGCATTTGTAAATAAGCACTCACAACAGCCAAAATACCTTGGAGAGGTTAGAAAGACTAAAAATATATTCTGGGATATCATTGCTGATGGAAGAAACGCGCACGTTTTAAGCAGTATTTTGGGTTAGGCAGCTGAGTAGTTCGGTGGCACGAGTCAAGTTCGAGCCCGAGTCAAACACGAGTCACGAGCCAATTTCGAGCCAAGCTCGAGCCAAGTTCAAAATCATATATTTTGCTCCATAATGTATTACTTTTAAGTTAAACTTCTAATCGGTTTCGAGGAAATGTCCAATCCAAAACTTCGCCGCTTCCCTTGCATATGGCGCGATGATCATCACAAGGCCTCAAGGGGCCTCAATCTACAAAATTTTACAAAACCTTTCCATTCCGTGTCTTTCTTTGTCATTATATTTATTTCATCCAATGGAATATACTCAACTACGGACTGCTGGATCATTTTTGAAGCATTAACTGACCTGGTTTCGCCAAATCTTCACGTAGGAAATGTCACCATTTTGAATGACACAGGGATCCCAAAACATTAGGTTCGAGTTCGGTCAACAGACGACAAGGAAAACGTAAAAATACCGAAAATAAAAGAAGAAATCAATCCATTGGTGTCCAATGGACATGTTGGACATATTTCTTTAAAGGTATTATTATAAATAAACAAAGAAAAAAATATCTACTGACGGCCACAGGCATCCCGTCATCCAAGGTTGCTCATTACCAGTCCACCCTCAACTGTCACATGCTTCTTCCCTACGTGAAGATTCGGCGAAACCAGGTCAGTAAATGCTTCAAAAATGATCCAGCAGTTCGTAGTTGAGTATATTCCATTGGAGGAAATAAATATAATGACACAGAAAGACACGGAATGGAAAGGTTTTGTAAAATTTTGTAGATTGAGGCCCCTTGAGGCCTTGTGATGATCATCGCGCCATATGCAAGGGAAGCGGCGAAGTTTTGGATTGGACATTTCCTCGAAACCGATTAGAATTTAACTTAAAAGTAATACATTATGGAGCAAAATATATGATTTTGAACTTGGCTCGAGCTTGGCTCGAAATTGGCTCGTGACTCGTGTTTGACTCGGGCTCGAACTTGACTCGTGCCACCGAACCACTCTAGGCAGCTTATTAGATATTTGTATTTGTATCCCACAATAATCGAGTGTATTGTGTATACACCTAATTCAAATCCGGGATTCAAATTAAGACAGATGTGGCATGCAGGCAAAACTGAAAATCTATGATTTTCTTTTTTTCCCTTATATGGTAATTGATCATGAAATACGAGCGTGACCGATGAGATGCTAGCCGCTCGAACAATATTTAAAGTTTAGCTATAGGTTCACTGCTCCCCAATTTATTGAAGTGATATAGAATGGTTGTTTTGTAACTGGTTTTAGTGGTTGTTTTAGAGAATGAATTAAAGAGGCAGATCTGACGTTTCCCCCCCCCCCCCCCCCCCCCCACTTGTTATTTTTTTTTTTTTTTTCAAATTGATTGACGAGATTACCTGGCTGAAGGTCTTCCTGTAACTACACACACCATGTTTTGATCTTGACAAAATCTGGACGTTGTTCTTAGCTACTCGTGGAAAAATATTACCCTTTCTTATTCCTGAAATGAATTCATATACGCGTGCTTTAAGTAACTACCCTGGTCCCAGAGTTTTTTTTTTCTTCTTCTTCTTCTTTTTTTCTTATATACAAAGAACAAAAATAAGAAAAATACAAAGAAAAAAATTACGAAATACAAAAAATAGCCTCTGGAACCAGGATATTCAGTAACAATCGTTTACACTTGAAATTCATTACACAAATTAAAAAAGTTCGTCTCAGTGGTAGATACCCTGCTTGGCATAGTTACTAAGCTAATATACACTAGTACGTAGATCACAATTCCATTGTTTTCTTTTGTTGAATTTTGACTGCTATACAATAATAGCTAGTTAGTATTTCACAGTCCGATTAGAGTGATTTTCCGTCGTCTGTGGAAGAAAAATGACTATTTAGCCTTGTACTACACGATAAAGAACAAAATAAAACAATGGATTTTACAGTCTACTACTAACTATTAGCCCGACTATTCTTTCAATTACTCTAAAATCACTCTAACCCGTGAAACAAAGTGTATTAGTTAAAGTATGATAGTCCAATAACAACAATATAAAACAATGGAATCAGGGTGTATTAAAGAGTGATACACTTAATTAAGTGCGTCAGTTTCACCGGTTAATGAAAACCACTCTATTTATCAAATACAATTCCACGTGCAATCACTCTAGAGGGCAAACACTAAACAGAAAACAGTTACTAACTAAAGTTACTAACTAAATAGTATAAAAAATAGCATTGTTTAAACAATGGGAAACAAAGAATTTTGGTAGAGTGATTTTCATCGGACTGTGAAACAATTATTAATAGTCAGTGTTTAATAGTGTCTAATAGTTGTATTGTCACAAAAGAAAACAATGGGTGCAGAGTCTACTAGAGTCTATTAGCTTAGTAACTATTTCACAGTCCGGTGAAAATCACTCTAGTGTGATTTTCTGTCGTCCATGAAAGAACAGTCAGGCATGGTTAGATAGCAATTTTTCTTTTCTTCATTCATTTCAAGTGAATTTGTATTAACCTGATAACAGTAACCATGCTACCAGCGCCGACACTGGACACAGACGTACATCCAACGGATTTGACCACAAAGTTAACATTACACCTAGACAGAATATAAAGAACTTGTCTGATTAAAAAAGCTTTATCAATTAAAACATGATAACAATCAAACATTCCCGCATTATATTTGCATTCGTTCCGCTTACAAGCGGATGCATAATAACTTAGCAATGGACTACTTCAGTCATTATACCTTTGGCTTTTCTGTCGGCTTTTGACCACGGGATTTTTACGTCTATCCTTTGTGGGATTTTTCTTGAATTAACTGCAAATAATTTCGAACGCGATAATTTTAAAATGTTGTTTTCGAAATTTTGTGCAAATGCTAGCTTACTTAGCAATACAAAAGCCATGCATGACCATATACCTACCGTCATAATTATCCGGTAGCTTCAAATGTTTCACTTTCAATCGTAGAGGCTCTTCCCCACGAAGAAACAATGCAAATGAAAAAAGGGTTATGGTCCACAGCCATATACCACGCAGGCCCTTTAATTTAAAAAGTAAATGGAAAACTGTAACGTTAATTTTTATTAAGTTTTATATAGTGGGTAGAACGAAGGTTTTTTAACTCAGTTGCAAATATAAAGTAAAATAATAGGTCCGAGCAAAAGTTAGCAACAACAAGACAATCTAGTATATAATAAGTCAAGAAATAAAAGATTTTTCTGTGACTCAGGTACAATATTCTTTAAAAGGACGTTTCGGTTTCGGTACTGTAACCTTCATCAACATACTAAAAACGATATGTCCCTTCCAAAAAACAGTTTCGTCCGTCAGAGCAGAACCTTTTATTTCTCAGTATTATAAGCTGACTGCAGTTACAACGTTTATAGTCGGTAATACGTGTTCTAATCAAATAGAGGCTTATTTAATTGTTAAGTTGGGAAACAGGTTTAAACCTCTCACCTCAATCGATTGCATGCAATAACTACGCATTCGTAACAGATCTTCAAGAGAAAAGGGAGGGGCTTTTTTGGGTTCATAGGGCTTTCTCCCTTTTCTTGAATCCTTTCCCGA
>JALIZF010001795.1:600000-798962 GCA_029948255.1 Telmatactis stephensoni | reverse complement strand
TCAGGCGCAGTGGATTCCCAGAGACGAAAACCTCCTAGCCGACTACCTGAGCCGTATCGTGGATCCCGACGACTGGATGTTGAATCGTAGTCTTTTTCATTTTCTCTCTCACATGTGGGGTCCCTTCGACATCGGACAGAATGGCGTGTCATCTGAATTGTCAGTTGCCTCGATTTAACTCGAAATTTTGGTGTCCCCGGCACCGAAGCTGTCGATTGTTTTTCCCAGGATTGGGGTGGGAATTGTTCTAATTATGTTTGTCCCCCTCCTTACTTGATTAGTAACGTACTGTATCACATGCAGTTTTGTCGTGCCAAGGGAGTTATTGTTGTTCCCGAGTGGAAGTCTGCGCCATTTTGGCCTTTGTTACGTTCCTATGGATGTTGTTTTTCTTTTGCAGATTTCATTCAAGAAGTCACGTACTTACCGACTATTCCTTGCACGTTTTTGCCTGGCAGGGGCTCTTCACGTATTTATTCCCCTAACAAGTCTGTGTTTTCGGGCCTCCCGAAATTCAGAGTTCTCGCCTTAAAGCTGGATTTTTCCCATGTTTCTTAATTTGATCTAGACCCGCGCTCTATGTATTTCTTTTCGTTTCTTTTCTTTCATTTTAGATGTATTTCAAGCTGGATTTTGGAAACAAAGAGAAACTCTGGAATCCGATAAGTTAAAGCAGCTTGCTAATTCTCTTCCGTCTTTCGTCCTTCATTCCAAAGCAGAATCCACTTCCGTTAAGTATAAGAACGCTTGGTTGAGCTGGAAAAAATGGGAAAAAAGAGAACTTTGGCTTTAATCAGTTTCCAGTATCTTCTTTTCACGTGTGTTTATATTTAAGGGAGAAATTTGAGATGTGTCATTCCCCTTCCCCGATCGAGAGTGCCATTTATGGCATTCGATGGGCTCATCAAATGAGTGGAGTGCCTTCCCCTACAGAACACATAATGGTTAAGCAAGTAGTTGAATCTTGTAAAAGATTATTGGGAAAGCCCGTTGTTGGCAAAGAGTCTTTGAATGTGGATATCATAGTTCAAGTTGTGGAGAAGTTTAATACTTCATTTGCTTCTCTGTCCAATCTGAGAATATGCTTTATTTTTGTTATAGCTTTTGCAGGATTGATGCGTTGTAATGAAATCATCCAAGTTCAGCGTAAGCACGTCAACGTTTTCCCTGATCACATGACGATTTTTTGCCCTCGACGTAAGAATGATCAGCATTCACGAGGTCATACTATTTATTTTGCTCGATCTGGTAAAGTGACTTGTCCCGTGTCCATCACAGAGAAACTCTTATCTAAATTGCCTTGTGATTGTGAACAACATTTAGTTTGCAGGTTATCTTCCCGTGGTACGCCATCCCCAAACCCTATCAGTTATTCTCGTGTTCGCGAACTTTTTCGCGAAACTCTTTCTCATTTTGTTCCCGATTCAGATCGATTTGGTACTCATAGCCTTAAGAAGGGTGGTGCCACGGCTTCATGCGCTGCCGGGATATCTGGTGATCTGCTCGATAAACATGCAGGTTGGAAGTCATCCAAATCTAAAGATAGTTATATCAAGTATTCTACGAAGGATAAGCTTACGGTGTCTCGCGCCATTAATTTATAAGCGTATTATTGACTGAATTCATTTGATATTTTGTTTAGTTCCAGGGTGGTAGTTGTTCCGCGCGGTTCGTTTCTCGTCTTTGTTGTCTCGCGTGCTTGTTGTGCTGTCCACCAGACACAAGGCACAGTCACACTCCACATATTGTGTACTAATTAATAGTTGCGGTTTGCGCAGTACGAAGTGTAGGAATGAAATGATGCTTTCCAACGTAACAACGTGCAGTTGGAAAGCGTTTTCATTACGGTTCTGAGTTTATTCTGTATTTTCTCATGAAAATTCTATTATTCTTAGTTAACGCATCAGTTAATATGCTAATACATTAGTATTTAAGGTAATTCCGTAGAAATAAAACTACAAATGGAATTCTCATAAAACTTCGCACAGTGATAATTTTTGAGTTGCTTATCCCAAAAATGAAATAAAAAATGGGGGTCACCGTAGCCGTTTTTGCGCTAGATTGCTTTAAACTACACCATCTTTTGTGTCTTGAGGGCTCAAGATTTGAAGATCAAAATCGCGTCAAAAATTATTAATTTCTTAAATCTGAGCAGTGCTAGCTGACTAAAATGAGCTCATTTTCTCTCTTTGGGCAATAGCCTAGTGTTATGATGCAATAAATTGTTGTAAAAATGCGTTTGCTACAAGAAAGAATGTAAAATTGGTTGATAGTACGTGCCTTGAAGCAGCGTGAAAGCACCTTCTGACCGCACGTTTTATAAAATATCTAAAAAACTGGAAATGGAATCTTGACAATAATTATATATGTGATAGAGAACCTTATTACCGATGATTTGCAAAAATAAAAAGAATAGGTGCCCGTGCTCGTTTCCGCGCTACGACGCGCTAAAGTGTGAAACAAGACGTCGTAAACAGCCTGTGACCGAAGAGGACTGAGGCGAGTAACCACTATAGCGCCTCTTAGAGCGTGTCTACTGTTCAAAACTTCATAAGACTAAAGCTTGCACCATTTTAAGTCAAATATATATCTTTTACAATCAAACAAATCAAAATAGGCTGAACTATGCTATGCGCAGTAGAGATGCGCACTGCAAAACTACGGAATTACCTTAAGAAGTCGAGTTGTTAAGAACTTTCTCTCGCTTGTTGGACAGCCTACACAAAGATAGTGACCAAACTTGAGTCAGCCAATTTCTTATGAATAGTTTAGACCAATCTTTAGTCATTTTTCTATTGATAATAATTTGCTTTGAATGGAACTTTAGTCATTTAAAAATGAATTAGAATTTGTGGTTCTAGCCCTCGGAACTATACGTTGCATTCGGTCGAGGACTACGTTTCCAGAGGATTTTTTCCCACGAGGTTTTATCCTGCTGGTTTTTCGTAGCGGGCAGCGTAAAATATAATGTAATTTCTTGTTAGGATACATATATATTCTCTTCAATACTTTACAATTATCTCATATATTTATACATATTGCCTTAGAATCAATCAATTAATAATAAATGTAATATTACTATCAAGGTATTTAATAAACTGCTTGTTGTGCTGTCCACCAGGCACAAGGCACAGTCACACTCCACATATTGTGTACTAATTAATAGTTGCGGTTTGCGCAGTACGAAGTGTAGGAATGAAAGCATCGTTTTCACTAGGTCGATGTGACATTCTTAAATTAACCATTTAAGTTGGCTAATGCAGCGACAACGTTTTTAGAATTTTTGCCCCAAAAAGTGTCCGGCCCCCCTCTTTGTCATACAATTTTTTAAATGGTCCCCCCTCTTAGTTCATGTTTCATTTACATGACCCCTCCCCCCACATTACGACCACCACTGAAAATTATGCAATGTTATCAAGAGATCGGAATATGTATTTTTGCCTTTTCATTATCGCAGACGTACTAGGACTGATAACATTAAATTATTAGTCATCATTGCTGTTATCCTATGTGTAGCAAAGGAAAATATATGCCCATTATTGTTGAACAATATTAGAGAGTAATATTACATAATTATCCATATGTGAGCGCGAAGCGCGAGCCGCTCACCTGAAATTTCAAGTAAAGATGTTTCCAGAGGCTATTTTCTAAAAGAATTTTAAATGTTCTTATGGTACAATGTGCGAAATACTACATTTATTTACAAATGCGAGCGCGAAGCGCGAGACGCTCGGCAGAAATTTGAAGTATATATGTCCACAGCTAGGTGAGAGGCTATCAGTTCCAAAAAGGATTTTAAATCATCTTATGAAATGTGCAAGTCACTTATTTCAAATGCGAGCGTGAGTCGCTCGGCAGAAATTTGAGATGTATATGTTAACAGAGACTAATTCCAAAAAGGATTTTCTCAACGTGCAAAAACATCTACTATTAATAACTGAATTTAAGCACATAAGTGTACAAAGACTTCTTCCTTAGTAAAAGGATTTGAAACACGTCAAGAGACCATAATACTAAGAGAGCGAAGCTCAGTATTGATGTCTGTGCCATGTTCGTGGCGGCTAAGGCTATTTTTAGTAACTTCGCCATCGCGCGCGCAAGTCCCTCCACCAATAGAATTTGATTTTTGACGTGCGCGCGGACGGGACCGTTTGAATTCTATTGTCTAAGAGCCTTGCGCGCGCGATGGCGAAGTTACTAAAAATAGCCTTAGCCGCCACGAACATGGCACAGACATCAATACTGAGCTTCGCTCTCTTAGTATTATGGTCTCTTGAACACGTACCATTATGGTGGAATGTGCAAGTCACTAACTACAAATGCGAGCGCAAAGCGCGAGCTGCTTTGCAGGAATTTGAGGTAAATCTATTGTTCGTAAAGACTGTTTCCTAAAGAGATTTGAAATGATCTTGATGCAATGCAGTGTAACTCACTCTACACTATCTTGTAGTGTTTGGCATTGTAGCATGACTGCAGTGTAACAATTTATAATGGTAATTAAACTGAGTGGAGTGCAATTTGGTCCGAAATCATACGAGTGATTACAAAACTGCACGACCGCGTAGCGGGAGTGCAGTTTGATAATCACGAGTATGATTTCTGGCCCAAAATTGCACGACACGAAGTTAATTACCACTTAATTATATCCATTAATAAAAATAATAAAAGACACTGTTTTGTGATTGGTTGGAAAAAAAGATGCGATTAATGAAGCAAAAGGATGCAATTTAGGAATTAATCGCACACTTTTTAACCAATCAGATTGCAGAAATCACCAGTGATTTCAAAATGGATATAATTAAGAATGTAATTGGCTTTTGCGAGCGCGAAGCGCGAGCCGCTCAACAGAAATTTTGCAAGAAAAGTACTTCGTGGTGGCTCCGTTTTGGTTGATTTGATAAAAAGGTGCTGCATAAAATATTTTTTTGCGTGACCCCTCCTCAAATAGCCAAAAAGTTTTTGCTTGGCCCCCCATTTTATGGCCATTTTTTTCAGGTGGCCCCCCCTCAAAAACCACCAGCCCCCCCTCCCGATAAAAAAATGAACGGTCCCTTATCCATGGAGACATATCCACAATAAAAGCAAAAACGTGCTTAAATTTTCGGCCTTTAAATTTTCGAATTTGCATAATGTAACGCAAGAATAACGAGAAATTGCCGTGCTCAAAAAACTCATTCTAATACTCGAATTTCGTGGCACCCCTTTCTTTCACGGGTTAAATAAAACCCCTCTACTAACTAGCCTACTTCGCAGGCAACCTTTATGGGATTCCTTTGTCATAGGAGACAGGAAGCCCAAGAGGAGGCGCCTGCGGAGGAGGCTATTTACTGACTAATATGGAGACTATATTTAATATAATCACTCTGTTGTCGTTCTATATATTTATTTTATGTGTTGTTCATTATAGCGGAGCACCATACCTAAGAAAAAATGGTAGCCCATCGAGTTGATTTTTCATGGACCGACACAGGAAGCCCAGTGTCCGTACGTACGTCCCTGTACATCCCACAGGGGTAACCGCTGGCCAATTTACAGTTTCCTTGCAGTTTTAACTTGCAAAACTTAAAAATATTACTCTAGAAACCTCGTAAAAATTTAGCGATTTTCATGATCATTAATCTGTGCCAATCTTGACAGGTTAAAGCGAAAAACAACGTGCATTTGAATTTTTTCGGGCCCGGTGTCATTTCAAAAACTGCTCAAAAGACGAAGGACACAGAGAGCATTTTCAAAGTTGGACGACTTTTTAGTTGGATTTGTAGCTTCAAAAAACTTCTCATAATGAACGAGTCATCGAGGTCGTGTATTCTTCGTTTCGTGAAGATGCCTTCAGTAAAGCTGCTTAAAAATCTAGCCAAAGTTGGAAATCAAGAATCATCTGCATTGAGCGTGAAACAAGGATCTAGGACTAGGAAAGCACTTCAAGGTAAAGACCTTGGCCAGAAAATGATGTCAAAACGTCTCTTGTACCTATATTTGATCTTTTATCTTTTATTTGGGATTGATGTCTTTAAAAAAATAAACTTTTATGCACGTTGAACTGTGGCCAAGTTTAAACAAACACTCGATCAAGTACATAAAATGTACAACGACATTTGTTTTACGGTGAACTTTTTGCACTAGTTCTAATAATAATAAAATAAGTTAAGTAAAAAAATGATTTTGAACTTAAGTTATTTCAACCCCACTAATGTGTAAATACAGCTCAAGTTTGGGTCTGGAATTTAATGAAAAAAATTAACAGGAATAAAAGAAGGAATTTTGCATGCTCTGTCAGTGAACCCTGCGAGACCTTAAATGCAGACTGAAAATGCTTAATTCCTTGTTTTCTTGTAATGTCGAGTGGCTGTTTTTATAGTCACTTAAAACTGTATTATCAGTGTAATCTGGAAGAGACAAGTGGGAGACAAGTATTCACCTAGCTAGTGTGTCATTCTATTCCACATTAAATAACAAAACAACAACAACAACCACAAAAAAACAAGATATGTCACAAATTTAATATAGTAAAGACAGACACATGAAGATATGTTGTTCTGTAATATTCAGGATGTTGAAAAGGTTTAATTACTTGTATCAATTTAAAAAAGGGTTTGGAGATTTTGCTTTATATTTCTGAAAATTATGAACCACTACAAAGTCAGTTATGAAATCTGACAGTGAATCTGAATATTAAAATTCACTGTAATAAAGGTCACTGAGCTTACAAGCCCACTATACAAACCAAAACCAAAACTTATTTTAAAAATGCTTTTACAATTACCACAGGAAATCCAATTCATTTGAATCAAGAACATAAAAATATTGAAATTGAAATTGGAGCTCTGCTTTTAGGTAGTAGTTGTTTTGAGTTGTTTTACAATTTCATCTAAAGTCATAATTAGTGGAACCTGGAAGAGAGAATTCTTGTTTTGTAAAGACAACTATTTATCTGTGTCATTCTATTCTACATAGTACAAAAACCAGATGCCACAATACTGTCAAGACAGAAAAATCTAAATATAATGTTCTGCAATGTTTAATTGTTTAATTAAAGGATGTTGAAATCAGGTTGAACAGTATTTATGTGAATGAAATCAGTTTGAGGGATTTTTGCATTCTATTTCTGAGAACTTTTATGAACCACTACTTCAAAGTCAATTATAAAATCTGACTGAATCTGAATAAGCATCACTATGGTGACTGAGGCAGAAAGCCTTATAATTTTCAGGAGACTGAAGGGCAAGAAATAAAGCTTGACCTATAATCTTTATTTCGACTTTTACAACAAAATGTAATCTTTGTTTGCCTATTACCACAGGAAGCCCAATTCATTTAAATAAAAAACGTCAAAAAATAAAACAAAGTATTTAAAATTATTTTTATATTTAAATGGAAGCTCCGCTATTAGGTAGTACCTAATTTTTATATTATTTTTTATGAATATATCCAGGTGAATTCTTCAGACTGAACTGGTCGATCAGCGTGAAGTGAACTTGTACAATTGAACTTGTTAGCATTACCCCGAATGGAAAAAATAAAGCGCCAATGCTGCCCTGACCGGGGGTAGGGAGCTTCTGACTGGAGCAAATATCTTAAAGCTTTAAATGAAATGTTTTGAAAGGAATTTCATGAAATTTAGCCAATTAACTGAATTTAGTCATTTTCAGCACTTTTCAGTATCTGACGTTTTACAAGGCTAGTGGCTTTGCAATTTTACAGGTTTGGCAGGGAAAATGTATATTTTGGAATATAAACTGTGTAGCTTTTGTTGAATGGTTTTATTGTCAGGAGCAAGGATGGCACAGTTGGTTAGTGCGCGGCCTTCAGCGCGAGAGGTCCCGAGTTCGATCCCCAGTGACTTCACATTCTTGTTTCCTTTCCGTGTAGCTTTAATTAGCTTTATTATATGATTGAGTCGATTTTCCTTGTTATTTGTAGGGCTTTATATCGCGTATTTCCCTAGTCATTATGAATTCAAGGTCATTATACAGATATTGCCCTCGTACGAGGGTTATATACAGATATTGCCCTCGCCCCATACTTCCCTAGGTCATCTTAATTTGGATGTTAGACTTAGAAATTTTCTACTGAGTCCCGAAGTCATACACTAAGTAGCCAATTTTGGTGAAAAAAAATCTCTTGATAAATAACTTTAGGATTCGAACCCGAGACCTTCTGCAGACCTATACCCGCCTTTAACCTCCATACTACTGAGCTAACTGATGGAAACCTATCAACAAAAAATCATTTTGTCTGTTACAATAGTGTTCATTAACTTCACCGTTAATAGAATTGAAAAGCAATTGTTTAAGATTTCCTTATGGGAATTCAGTAACAATGATCAGATTGTTAATGTCATTTGGGATTGTTTTAGTGTGAAAACCTCCTCAATCACATAATAAGCCAGTTAATTACCTCGAACCTCGGCTTTTATCCATATACATACATGTATATGGCTAAAAGCCTCGGTTAACTCTGACTTAAATACCCTTAAAACGGAGCACTGATGGAGAGAGGGGGTAGAGGGCGCACCTTCGAACGCTTGATCCATGAGCCTCTGACTCGGGAAATCTGGGCAACCACTCCCCGCGGTTTCGAGGTAAAACATTAGCCTTTGCCTTTTTGTTAATGAAAAAAACAACAACATTTTTCACCCAAAGCTGGATATGAACCGGACTGTATAAACGTAATACGTGCGAAACTGGTCATAATAATAATAAAAATAATAACAAAATATCTATATTCAAGCAACGAAGCAAATTAGTTGAACTCGCTGCCTTCGGTCCATACGGCATGACCTGGAGCCAAATATTTTCCCATCCGGCCCTCCCACTCAGTCAATAAGTACATAGAATCTGCTGGCACCTTCCAGTCTCAAGATTTCATCAAAGTGTCATCGTATGTCCCTACAGCTTGCAAATAATGCAGTCACTCCATTGCCTTCTGTTCCTCCGCGAACGATAAAGGGGAGGAAGACTTGGGAGATCCCTCAGTCCCCTCGACGTTTTCACATTGAAGATTTCCCACAGGGGCATTAGATATTTTGAATGCGTTTTGGAAGCTTAATTATTGAAGTGAACATTCTCATACCAGCCATTAAATGATGGAGTTCGTGCCAAGCAAAATTCTCCCTGCAATAAGCGGTTTGTACAATGTTCCTTCAAATGCCTTTCAACAAACAAACCCATAGAACCTGCGATAAGCCGACCAAAGGCCGTACCGATCTCCAGAAATCCCATAGCGGTGCCTTTGTCTCGCGGATTTTGAAAACTATTGGCGGTCACGGCAATAGACTGCACATGAAGGGAGCCGTGAAATACTCCATGAACAAAAACCAACCCAAACACAATATAAACATTGGGTAAAAAACGATACCACGAAGCAAATACTTAAAATAGCAAACAAACAACATCGAATAGGGCCAGGATCCAAAATCTTCTTATTTTGACAAGTTCCAAGCAGTTCTTGCCCAGGCAGGCGCCCAAAACAAGCTCTATTCCTCCCACTTGTATGCCTGCATCATTTAATAGCCTGTAGTATAGGTAGTGATCACGTGGTCTGAAGGGTGATGAGGGAAATGTAAGTGTCGACAGAACAGCTGCAATGGACATATGCATGGAGAAGGTTGCAAGAAAGTAATACGAAGCATATGGAAAAACTTTAAAAAGCACGGCTATGTCGTGTGTCACCTTCTTTGCTACTTCTCTTTGTCTTGAGCCGGTATCTTCTCGAAGAGCTGTGTAATTCACCTTTTGATGTTTGGTGGATGTCTTGGTGGAATCATGTTTGGTCACGGGGTTTTTGTCTAGTAGAGCGTAGAAGACAAGTGGCATGAAAGCTACTGGAATGCAGCAAGCAATGACAGTGCGAGGTGCAACACTAGCCCAGATGGTAAGCCCTGAAATATGAACAGTCACTCCTTAGTTCAGAACACACACCGACTAGTACTAGGGGAGAAGTTTCACTGACATAAAGTCAGGACAAGTCCCCTTGTGTACAGTTTTGTGTGCACTACCCAGGGGACACTTTTTTTAATAAGATATTGTGTTTCCTACATAAAAAAATAATAACGAATATAGGTTTTATATTTTTTGATTTTCAATTTACAGCGGAAAAAAGGGCGCATGAAATAAATTTATCCGAAAAACCAAAACTCCGGTTGGAAACACAAATGTGTCATTCCGATCGTAAGGTTCTGGAAAACTTGGACTTCCGATTGAAATAATCCACTTTTCCCGCTCTTTTCGGTTCTTCTAGTAGACGTGTGTTCCATTTGCAATTGTCCTAAGTCAAGTTCCCGACACATTTTGAACTCGTATAAAACTCTACTGCCAGGTTTTCGTCTATACCTACCGGTATAACCAATGGAAGCAACAAAGGTGGCTACGTTGGAACCCCAAAGAAATGCACCACTAAGGCTGTCCGCGCTGTCGTAGTAAGCACTCATCCTTAAGCACGTTATTATACCAAAGCCGTAGGGCAATCCAAGCATTGCAACTCCGGTGACTCTCAAATCGACATTGTGTGGTAATACGATCATCAACAGTGATCCAGCTGTTAGTAGACTTTGAAGAACCATTGAAAAAGTGAAGGGAATTCGGCTGACAAGAGGTGGACTGCAAAACTTGCTCAAGATATCAGGCAGGGAAAACGACAGGATAATAACTGTACTAGACAGATTGGAACCTGCCAAGATGTCTTCTGTAGCTAACCACATCACTACTACATGGGGCAAGAATAGCAATAAGCCTATCATAAAGAAATAAAAAACCAAGCAACGATCTCGGCATAGAGGAATAGAGTCGTCCATTTTGAAGAACCTTGAATTTCAAAGTCAAAAGTCAATAGAGTGACAAACTTGATAGAGTGAAATGGTTTGGAAATCCATTGTTCCGTCCTTTTCAGTCAAATGGAACGACAACAGAGTGATTTGATTTAATCCGTGAAAAAAATAGGGTGGCTTGACTGTGCACAATCTTTTGTTCTACCTTCACTTATTATATTTGAGGGGCCTGACCGGTACGCTTTCATTGGCTGATTGCTGATAATTATATGGAGGAATAGAAAAATTTCCAACAAGTGAGTGTTCAACTGAGCCCCAACTTTATCATTAGTTCACACATGCCAGCAAACATTATTTCATGTTTTTGTGATCCTGAATGTGAAATATTAACGACTGTACGTTGTTCAGAATGACAGACAGACAGACAGACAGACAGACAGACAGATAGACAGACAGACAGACAGACAGACAGACAGACAGACAGACAGACAGACAGACAGGCAGGCAGACATACATACAGACAGACAGACAGACAGACTATTTATTTAGTACCAGGATTTATAGTGCATAAAAAATATCAGAAATGACTTAATGTTTGGCAAGTTTAGGTACAACAAAATTTTTGTACAAGTATAAGCTATTTATAACTAGACGCACAATGGTGCGTTTACTCGTGCCCAGCCCAAGGAATTGAGCCAGCTTGGGATACCTGTGTTCTTACATAAGCTAGATGCCAAAGCTGCATGGTCTTTGGCAGCCATCAGTTTATTTGCTTGGTTGCCCATCCAATTTGTAATATTTTCAAAAAATAAAATTGAAGTGTCTAATGTGTTCTAGAGTTACTGTGCAGATGGAAGAAAAAGGACTATTTGGTTTGTATTATTTTAGTAATGTTGTTACTGAAAACAAAAGAAAACATAAAGATTTACAGTCTGCTATTAGTTAGCCAGTTCTTTTACTAGCATTAGCATATACTTTTACATGCCTTTTGTTCTACAGTTTCTTTGTTACTTGAACAAATCACAAGCACTGTTCTGACCGCAGTGTATTACTGGAGAAAAGCACCAGAAACAAGGCAGAAAACAAACCCTTCAGCATTTAAGTTTCTCATCAAGTGATTTATTGCACCAATCTTCCTTTTATACATCTTCCTCATGAAAGACAGAGGTTATCATACAAACTTGGTTAATTGCTGCGAGCGAAGCGAGTAGCCTCCTATTCGGAACACAGTGTAATCTGTGGATGTCACTAGACGAGCATGCGATACATACGATCAGCGGTTCAAGTCCATACCGTATCGAGAGTCGATTCAAGGATGTCACTAGACGAGCACGCAATACATTCGATCAGCGGTACAAAATTTTTGCATGAATAGCTGTTGACAGACAAATTAAAGGTCTTTACTACTGCGGCTTGTTGAACTACAGGCAACCAGTGTACGGTTCGAGGTGCGTACCGCGTCTTGTTAAAAAGTTTATTAACGACAACATGTCAATCGCTCTTACTGTAGCGACAGCTAATCTAAATGTCCTTTTTAAGCCGATTTTGGGCTCCCTTTTACATGGGCACGAGTCAACGCACGAGTGCGTCTAGTTCAATATTGAAGGTCAACTAGCAGTGTTCGTCACACAACGCACAGGAGATAAACAAGAAACATTTGATATATCAGACAAAGCGGTGTACTTTCGCGAGTTTTAGGGGAACAGTTCTGCTAACGTGGATACACCAGCTGTTTTTTGCTCGCAGCATTTCACTTTCTATTAGAAATAGCTAGTATATAAGTTATATTCAACTGCCTCGAATTAAGAAAGTTCTGTCAGTAACATGAAAATGCCAGTCATCTAAAAATTCCAAAAGTCTACTGAACAACAGAGGGATATAAACATATATCTCAAACCAGCTTAGTCATGTTTTAGAAAGCGAGATTTGCTGCTACGTCGAGCTAACATTTGAATATATCGTCGATTTGGTAAATTTCGAATGAAGAAGCTTGAATTTACCTTGATTGAGACTCACGAGAGACTGCTGTAACGCAATGGCTCGATCCGACTGCATTTATAGTGAAGTTTAAGTTACTAAACATTCCTGACTCGTGAAATTAAAATAACTCTCTGTTTTGCTCAGAAAGTTTACTGCTTTGCTTCGATATGATGCAAGTCAAACTGAGCTGAGTCATGGATGTGGCTTGGCCTCGTTTCCATGCCTGCCTAATTTGCATACACATTTGCGACTACAATAGATAGATAGATTGATAGAAACGGTTAACCTATATACCAGTATACTAATTAAGTTGACATGACTGAGTATGTCACATAAACTTATACTATTAAATAATAGATATTATAATATAGCTTTTTTCTAACGAGCGCTCTGATTGGCTAGAAAGCGCTTGAAACCCGTGGTATATTTCCCCCATAAACCACGGCTCAACACTTCTTTCTGCCGTAGAAAAAAGATAAAAACCAAAAGAATGTTCAATTCAATATAAAATACGTTTTTTTATTGTTTTCTGATATATTAGCAAGTCACAGTTCACGACTTTCACTAGAACCTCATGTTTTGCAATGAAAAGCGACTGATAAGAGCAAACCTGAAATCGTGTATGAAACTTTGGATAGCTTTTCACAAAACAAATAACTCAGAAAAATTCAGGCAGTATTATAAGAACAATAAGTTTATTAACAATATTTGTATTAACAAGTTACTTTCCTTGATGAAATAGTTCCTTTCAGCAGACTATTATTACAGCTTTGATGACAACAAGCAGGAGAGCAACAGCGTGGGAAAAAACTCTCAAACTTACAAGTGATAGTTGAATTGAAGGCTAAAATTTACTCAATTGCCTTTGAAATATCTGCAATTCTGACATATTTTTTTCTGTGAACAAAACGTACACATGTACAAATAAGTCAATAAAAACACGAGGAGCAAAAAGGCAAATTTATTCTTCAAAGCATTCACTTTCAGAGCATCGAAATTACGGCAAAGCTTTAAAGCTTAAAAAAGTCTATAAAAAGGACTTAATCCTAAACATTTTTTGCACATACAAGAAAAAAAAAATTTCAGTGAAAACATGTATGCTTAGACACAAGAAAGTATAGAAAAGTACCTCAAAAGAGCAAATTTGTTGTCCACAACTTTCATGTCAACCTTCTCCAACGCCATTTTTTGTCTCTTCGCAAAGGACGTCGATGACGTCATTTTCAAAATCAAGCCAATCACAACGCTCGTTGTATCTCAATCTCGAAGTAATGAGCAATCTTATTGGCTCTCTGATGATTCTTACGAGAATTGATATTTTCATCTGCGAAATTTGGTTTTAAATGTTAGTTTTTTGCTTATAATTATTTCCCGCTATATTATAAAAGCAATAAACGATAGATTTCCGTTGTTTATCGGGGAAATAAACCACGCGGGATGTTGGGAGAACACTCGAAAAGGCCGAAAATCACTCGCCTACGGCTCGTGATCTTTTAGGCCTTTTCTCGTGTTCTCCCAACATCCCGCGTGGTTTATTTCCCCGATAAACCACGGAAATCAATCGTTTATTGCTTAAATAAATAAGCAAATAAATATGGATCAAAAGAAAAGGTTTACGATAATGAGAAGTGCATGGGAACGATAATTTATATCTAAACTTCTAAATAATCAAAAAAAAATTATAGTTCATAGAAACGACAATATACAAATGAATCATGTGGGTAAGATTTTAGTCAATAATTAATGACAAATATTTTCTTTGAATTTTGTGAAGATTTTGACGTTTAATTACTGCAGTACACCAAACCGCACCACTCCAAACGCTACTCAAGACGTGGGATTGCCATGAAACGGATATTTGGATTATCACTGATAATTGCCCCTGATCATGGGCAAAACATAAGGTGTTTTGCTTGAGGAACTCCAAACCAAAAGGGATTGTTAAAAACTATATGGATACCGTACCTAAAATTATAGTAAGCTAGCTTATTATTTTTTGTCTACACACAGCCAGTATATTGATGGTGTTTGTACTGGATCGGCGTCGTCTTATCTTTTCAAATGAAATGAAAAGAAAAAACCGAAAAAAACCCAAGTCCCAGTTCTGAAGAAAATGAGTGAAAGGATAGTCATTTTCTCAAGGCGTATTTCAGTTGTATGATGTCTCGATGAGTTTGATTGGAATGTTTGTCAGTCTTGTTATCTGTTGTAAGCCAAAATTTATTGCTTATACAACTATTTGGATATGCATCTTCATTTCACCAAATTTCTCCTCAGCTGTTCGATCATGCAAACATGAGATACTTTCTAGGAAAATTATAGTATGCTTATTATTTTTGCCTACACACAGCCAGCATACTGATGGTGTTTGTACTGGATCGGCGTCGACTTATCTTTTCAAAAATGACCAAAGTTTATTCTGAAATGACGGTCATTTGATTTTTGCTGTATTTTTCACTCATGTCAACTGTTAGCTTTTTATACGAAACAAATCGAGAGAAAACAGCCAAGAAACGTAAAAAAGTGTCTGTGGCGGTCTGGAAAGCCGGTCCGGACTGGAGGATTCCGACCGCTCTGAGAACCAATCAGATTTTTCCCTTTTTCTTCTGACCAGTCTGACATATAATAATTTCCCGTCCGGCCCTCCTACTCAGTCAATAAGTACATAGAATGTGCTGGCACCTTCCAGTCTCCAAGGTTGCATCAAAGTGTCATCGTAGGTCCCTACAGCTTGCAAATAATGCAGTCACTCCCTTGCCTTCTTTTCCCCCGCGAACGACAAAGGGGAGGAAGACTTGAGAGATCCCTTAGACCCCTCGACGTTTTCACATTGAAGACTTGGATTTCCCACAGGGGCATTAGATATCTTGAATGCATTTTGGCAGCTTAATTATTGAAGTGAACATTCTCATACCAACCATTAAATGATGGAGTTCGTGCCAAGCAAAATTCTCCCTGCAATAAGCGGTTTGTACAATGTTCCTTCAAATGCCTTTCAACAAACCAACCCATAGAACCTGCAGTAAGCCGACCAAAGGCCGTACAGATCTCCAGAAATCCCATAGCGGTGCCTTTGTCTCGCGGATTTTGATAACTATCGGCAGCCAAGGCAACAGACTGCACAAGAACGGAGCCTAGAAATACTCCTTGAACAAAAACCAGCCCAAACACAAGATAAACATTGGGTAAAAAGCGATACCACGAAGCAAATACGAAAAGTAGCAAACAGCTCACATTGAGTAGGACCAAGATCCAAACTCTTCTTATTTTGACAAGTTCCAAGCAGTTCTTGCTCAGGCAGGCAGCCAGAACAAGCTCTATTCCTCCCACTTGTACGCCTGCATCACTTAATAGCCTGTAGTATAGGTAGTGATCACGTGGTCTGAAGGGTGATGAGGGAAATGTAAGTGTCGACAGAACAGCTGCAATGGACATATGCATGGAGAAGGTTGCAAGAAAGTAATACGAAGCATATGGAAAAACTTTAAAAAGCACGGCTACGTCGTGTGTCACCCTCTTTGCTACTTCTCTTTGTCTTGAGCCGGTATCTTCTCGAAGAGCTGTGTATTTCACCTTTTGATGTTCGGTGGATGTCTTGGTGGAATCATGTTTGGTCAAGGGGTTTTTGTCGAGTAGAGCGTAGAAGACAAGTGGCATGAAAGCTACTGGAATGCAGCAAGCTATGACAGTGCGAGGTGCAACACCAGCCCAGGTGGTAAGCCCTGAAATATGAACAGTCATTCCTTAGTTCGAAACACACACCGACTAGGGGAGAAGTTTCATTGACATAAAGCCAGGACAAGTCCCCTTGTGTACAGTTTTGTGTAAACTACCCAGGGGACACCGTTTTATAATAAGATATGTGTTTCCTACATAAAAAAATAATAACGAATAGCTTTTATATTTTTTGATTTTCAATTTACAGCGGGAAAAAGGGCGCATGAAATTTATCCGAAAAACCGAAATTCCGGTTAGAAACACAAATGTGTCGTTCCGATCGTAAGGTTCTGGAAAACTTGGACTTCCGATTGAAATAATCCACTTTTCAGTCCCGCTCTTTTCGGTTCTTCTAGTAGACGTGTGTTCCATTTGCAATTGTCCTAAGTCAAGTTCCCGACTCATTTTGAACTCGTAAAACTCTACTGCCAGGTTTTCGTCTATACCTACCGGTATAACCAATGGAAGCAGCAAAGGTGGCTACGTTAGAACCCCAAGTAAATGCACCACTAAGGCTGTCCGCGCTGTCGTAGTAAGCACTCATCCTTAAGCAAGTTATTATACCAAAGCCGTAGGGCAATCCAAACATGGCAACTGCGGTGACTCTCAAATCGACATTGTGTGGCAATACGATCATCAACAGTGATCCAGCTGTTAGTAGACTTTGAAGAACCATTGAGAAAGTGAAGGGAATTCGGCTGACAAGAGGTGGACTGCAAAACTTGCTCAAGATATATCAGGCAGGGAAAACGACAGGATAATGACTGTACTAGACAGATTGGAACTTGCCAAGATGTCTTCTGTAGCTAACCACATCACTACTACATGGGGCAAGAATAGCAATAAGCCAATCATAAAGAAACAAAAAACTAAGCAAGGGTCTAAGCAACGATCTCGGCATAGAGGAATAGAGTCGTCCATTTTGAAGAACCTTGAATTTCGAAGTCAAAAGTCAATAGAGCGCCAAAATTACTATATTATAACTGTTAAGTTTTTCCAACCGTAACCGTGCACAAGACAAATAAAATGACACTGATCCCTACATATAACATGCAGACAATAAAAGCTTCAGTGTCTGGTCAGTCAAGCATAATAAATAAAGTGGAAACAAATGTTTGTACAAAATAGTCACGAATATAGTCAGCGAGGCTTGGTTGAGTCCCTAAAGCATGCGATGCATGGAATGCGCATGTTTAAGCCCGATTTAAGTATCGGTAAGATCAATTTCTGTATTTGGCGTCTTTTCGTCGAAAAGGCCCTACGAGGTCTAGGAGGTCAACACCAGATCGCAGTTTATTTCGCCCCTCCCATCTCCCCTCCGGCGACGTGTCAAGTCTGATTCACACATCCACTCTTTGTCTCGACAAAGTCACGTTCCCCATAACTGAACCTAGAGTTGGATTTTCATCGATAAGAATATTATACTGCCCAGGGACAACCCCGGTTCATGTAATCGGACCCTAATTTTTTTCTTTTGTTTTTCATCAACTAGTACAAATTAGTTAATCGATTTTCTTTCACGGGTAAAATAAAACCACTCTACTAACTAGCCTCCTTCGCTGGCAACCCTTTATGTGACTCCTTTGTCATAGGAGACAGGAAGCCCAAGAGGAGGCGCCTGCGGAGGAGGCTATTTACTGACTAATATGAAGACTTTTCAGTATCTGACGTTTTACAAGGCTAGTGGCTTTGCAATTTGTGATAAAGGTACTTTATTGACAAATACATTGCAGCCGTGAGGCTGAATTGGCGACGCCTTTTTGTGGAAATATGTGGACGATACAACTGCGTCCGAAATCATAGGAAAGGGCGATCAGAGTAATGCCCAAGCGATCGCTGACAAGGTAGCAGACTGGTCGCGCAGAAATAAAGTACAGCTGAATAGGGAGAAATGTAAAGAGCTTCAAATATCATTTGCAAAAGTTAAGAGAGATTTGCCTCCAATAGTTATAGAGGGTGAAAATATTGAAGTTGTTGATAATGTAAAACTCCTAGGTCTTACAATTTCTAGCGATCTAAGATGGAATAATCATGTTTGTGAAGTTATTAAGAAGGTGTCAAAAAGGATCTATTTTCTTACACAATTGAAAAGAGCTAACGTCTCGCAGAGCGATTTATGCCATTTTTATACAATGTGCATACGTACAATTATCGACTACGCTGCGCCCGTTTTTCATTTTGCCTTGCCATTGTATTTAGTGAATGAGTTAGAACGCTTACAGAAGCATGCTATGCGTATTATTTGCCCTAATGTTGAGTACAGCCGCGTACTTTCAATCCTTGGGTTACCTACCATTAACGATCATCATGAAAATATTTGTATGCGTACATTCAATAATATTGTACATGACAGTAAGCATAAACTAAACAACCTCTTGTCAAAACCATTTGAATGTAATAATTACAATCTTAGACATGTCCCAAAGTTTTTAATTCCTCGTTATCGGACAAACAGGTTTAGGGATAGTTTTATAATTAAATCAGCCATTCGCGCAAATAATTAATTATGATCTTAGCCATCCGTTTGGAATTTTATTATTATATATGTTTTTAGATCTTATTATATATATATTTATATTAGAATTAGTTGACAAACTATTTTTTAGCTTTAATTTCGATTTTATTTTTATTTTGTAAATACGCAATTCAGCCTCACGGCTGCAATGTATTTGTCAATAAAGTACCTTTATCACGCAATTTTACAGGTTTGGCATTAAAAATGTATATTTTGGAATAGAAACTATATGTAGCTTTTGTTGAATGTTTTTATGAAAATAAACAACAACATTTTTCACCCAAAACTGGATATGAACCGGACTGTATGAACATAATACGTGCGAAAGTGATTACGTTCATAGCTGTGCTTGTAGTAACTCATCAGACCAACCATACACAAACCGCACCTTTTCCCAATACAAATTAGTCCCTAAATTTGTTTATAAAAAGACATCACCAAAAGTTGCACAGATGGTACAGATTATGAAACACCAGCTTATGACAAATATTGTGAAGTGGATAAACTCCGAAATCAGCCTCGTATCGCCACGCGCCTGGGTCCATTCTAGTTGAGTTGAGTTTACTTTAATGACTTGAAATGACTTGAAATGACTTGAAAAATTAACAATACAAATGGCTAGAATACTAAAATATAACAATGAATTCGTACACATATCACAAAGTAATCAAAAACATAAGAGATGGGTGTGACAAGGGAAAGGAACAGGACTTTTGTCCCAATGGCGACATAACCCTTACCATAAAAATATGAATAATAACAAAATATCTATTCAAGCAACGCGAAACAAATTAGTTGAACTCGCTGCCTTCGGTCCATACGGCATGACCTGGAGCCAAATATTTTCCCATCCGGCCCTCCCACTCAGTCAATAAGTACATAGAATCTGCTGGCACCTTCCAGTCTCAAGATTTCATCAAAGTGTCATCGTATGTCCCTACAGCTTGCAAATAATGCAGTCACTCCATTGCCTTCTGTTCCTCCGCGAACGATAAAGGGGAGGAAGACTTGGGAGATCCCTCAGTCCCCTCGACGTTTTCACATTGAAGATTTCCCACAGGGGCATTAGATATTTTGAATGCGTTTTGGAAGCTTAATTATTGAAGTGAACATTCTCATACCAGCCATTAAATGATGGAGTTCGTGCCAAGCAAAATTCTCCCTGCAATAAGCGGTTTGTACAATGTTCCTTCAAATGCCTTTCAACAAACCAACCCATAGAACCTGCAGTAAGCCGACCAAAGGCCGTACAGATCTCCAGAAATCCCATAGCGGTGCCTTTGTCTCGCGGATTTTGATAACTATCGGCAGCCAAGGCAACAGACTGCACAAGAACGGAGCCTAGAAATACTCCTTGAACAAAAACCAGCCCAAACACAATATAAACATTGGGTAAAAAGCGATACCACGAAGCAAATACGAAAAGTAGCAAACAGCTCACATTGAGTAGGACCAAGATCCAAACTCTTCTTATTTTGACAAGTTCCAAGCAGTTCTTGCTCAGGCAGGCAGCCAGAACAAGCTCTATTCCTCCCACTTGTACGCCTGCATCACTTAATAGCCTGTAGTATAGGTAGTGATCACGTGGTCTGAAGGGTGATGAGGGAAATGTAAGAGTCGACAGAACAGCTGTCAAGGACATATGCAAGGAAAAGGTTGCAAGAAAGTTATATGAAGCATATGGAAAAACTTTGAAAAGCACGGCTACGTCGTGTTTCACCCTCTTTGCTACTTCTCTTTGTCTTGAGCCGGTATCTTCTCGAAGAGCTGTGTATTTCACCTTTTGATGTTTGGTGGATGTCATGGTGAAATCATGTTTGGTCAAGGGGTTTTTGTCTAGTAGAGCGTAGAAGACAAGTGGCATGAAAGCTACTGGAATGCAGCAAGCTATGACAGTGCGAGGTGCAACACCAGCCCAGGTGGTAAGCCCTGAAATATGAACAGTCATTCCTTAGTTCGAAACACACACCGACTAGGGGAGAAATAATAATAATAATAATAATTTAATATTTATAACGCGCATATTTCATATGGATATGCTCATATGCGCACGAAATTTCACTGACATAAAGCCATGACAAGTCCCCTTGTGTACAGTTTTGTGTGCACTACCCAGGGGACACTTTTCAGCATAAGATGTTGTGTTTCCTACATAAAAACAACAACGAATAGCTTTTATTTTATTAATATTATTATTTTTTTGACTTTCAATTTATAGCGGAAAAATGGGCGCTTGAAATTTAACCGAAAATGACCGGTTCGGGAAACAGAATTCTTATCGTAAAGTTTTGGAAAACGTTTCCCCTTTTTTCTGTTCTTCCAGTAGACGTGTGTACCATTTGTCCTAAGTCAAGGTCTTACTTATTTTTACCATTAGCAAACGAATTTTCAACCGGATGGATTGTTTTCAATGGTGAGCACCCCAGGTCTTAAGAGCCGTGCATTTGATATAACGACTGATATTAACCATCATACTTTAGGTTGGACTCGTTGACATCGATTTGATTCCACAGGAAACCCAATAAAAGAGTAGGATATTCCTATTTTGCATTTGCTTCCTGTGTCAAAGAAGAGATTGGGAACCCCTAGTCTTCCCTCTTCCGTTTGATCCCACAGGAAACCCAATAAAAGAGTAGCCTGCAGAGGAGGCTATGAGCAGCTCAACCATGGACGAAATCATCGATGTCAACGAACCCCCAAAACGCACCCTAACCGCCTCCGCAGGTAACTCCTCTATTTTCGGTCAAATTAAAAAGGTTAAAAATTTTGCCATCTAGATAGTTAACTAGCTCCGGCATTTTGATGCTTTGTGGCTAATATTTCTTTTTTTATATTTTATACATACTGAGACATACTCACTGAAAAGCTATTGAGTAAATTTTCGTTCGTTCACTGGTCTCAGCCAATCAGAGAGTCGAACGACGTTTTATCACCATGATATGAAAGAACGTCGTTCGCGGTTCTGATTGGACGCAGGATGCTTTTTCACTGCACTTGATGGGTTTTCCAGTCACCGCTAAGAGCGATAGGCGATAGGTAATAGGTCATTCCAAGACCGCAAAGCACTATTGATTTCTAATTGATTTACATATGAATAGCCAAATATTTGGTGGAAGAGTGTAAAGAAAGATTTAGGATGGCTTAATTAAGAAATCAATAGTGCTTTGCGGTCTTGGAATGACCTATCGCCTATCGCTCTATAAGCAGTGACAACCTTTTTTGAAATAGGTGTATGTAGCTTTGCGGTTTTGATTCCTTTCAGTACTAATTTTATCGAAGGGTTTTCAGCCTTGGTAGTGCAATTCTAATCTTTATTGAGTAAAAGTTCTAAAAGATAAGCTTATTCACCGCAAAAGTCATCGATGTCATGCAAAAGAAGAGCTTTATAGGGAAAAAAGAGTTTCAAAACAACGCTCGGTGCTGCAAAAAGGCGAAGGATGATTCAAAGCCGGCAGTTTTGGAGACATGTAATGAATATAAATTTATTTCAACTGAGCTCTTTTAGAAAAGGCTTGGAGGAAAACACTGATAAATCAAGTTCAAAATATTTAATTTCAAGTTTTGAGGGACATTTGAAATGCCAGGAATGTGTTTAACGGGCGTAAATTTGACTGATTTTGGACTTTGAATGTCAGTGGGCAAAAAGTCCAAGTTGCAAAAAGAAAAAGAAAATGAAAAAATAGAATAAGAAAAAGAAAAGAATAATAATTTTACACTGTAATTTACTTTAGAGACACATAATTAATGTTATTTTGATTTTGATTTTTGGTAGAGTTTGATGTTTGAAATGAAAATCTTGAGCATCAAAACCCCCACCTCATTTTCACGGCAAAATGACAAAAATCTATAGAAATTTCAGTATGTATATAAAGAAAAGAAAACATCATCTTCCCTATCATCAAACTTACTCGCTCGTTCCTCGCTCGTTCATTTTATTGATACTTCTCAACTAGTGAATAAATACCGTACTCGCGCACTTTTCATGAAGTATTCTCTGTGAATTGGATAGATAACGTAACAAATTGACAGCCGACTGTTACATGGTAACCATGCTTGTGGTTAAAATAACAGTGCTTTTTTCCCAAGTGAAATAAAATCTTTTGTCGTTATAATCATAATTATCGTTATTGAAGAAACTTTTTCATATAAAAAGGTCCTTAAAAACTTTTCAATCCTATTGTTGTCCACAAACATGGCTTCCAGTAAATTCCTCTATTGGCAGCAATATCACGATATGTACATGCTAGACTCATTTTGACCTCGTAAAACTCTACTACCAAGTTTTCGTCCTACCGTTACAGCGCGTTTCACATAACTTTTGCCAATTTTTTCCGAAGTTCGTTCGGAAGTTCCGAAGTTCGTATCGTACTTGGGAAGTTCACAACGATTCGTTGGCGAACTTCGACCTTACTTCCCGCATAAATTCGGTAATTGAGTGGAACTGAGCAATGGAAGATTCTGCCAAGGAGTTTAAGGGGAGTTTAAGGCGTGGTTGTCAACTTTTTAAAACACAATATGAAAGAATAACATGGATGATATCTTACAAAGCCGACTATCCTTGAAATTATTGAACGACAAAAACAAACTTGGCAAAAAAACCTCTAGCCGTTTTAAAGTACTATCATATTATACTGATTTATTACTATACAGAAAGATTCTTCGAAGCAGTATATCTATAAATCTTACATGTAAATGCTCCAGATTTAATTTGCCAAATATGATTTTACAACACTTGATACTAATCTCGCAATCTGATTGGTTGATTACCGTGTGTCAATAAGAGGACAGACACACTGTGCTCACGATATCTTGTCACACAAAGTGATTTTTTCACTTATTTTTCTCTTTTTCCTCGCAAAAAAATGACTAATTTTGAAGAGTTTCCAACTTTTGAGCTTCAAAATTTATTTGAGAACGACGATTTCGTCCCCGAGTGGTCTGTTTCTGACGAGGAATTGATTAGACTCGTGAAAATTAGTGAACAGCAGTCAAAAGGTGTCGAAAAACAATCTCGTTTTGTGAACCTGACGGACCAGGATTTGACCGACATTATAAGCTCAGCGGAAGCTGCAAGAGGAACAAAAAGAAATACCAAGTGGATTATTAACACGATTGAAGGTTAATTTTGTAGTTGGAACTATATTGTTTGAAAATGCAAAGTATTTACGGTTTGTGGTTGTTTACACAGAATGGTGCCGTGACCGCGATGTTACCAACAGCTCTCTCTTAGAGATGAGCGACGAAATTCTTGACAGTGTCCTGAGACGATTTTATGCCGAGGCCAGGACCAAGAATGG
Source organism: Telmatactis stephensoni (assembly GCA_029948255.1). Lineage (NCBI taxonomy): Eukaryota > Metazoa > Cnidaria > Anthozoa > Actiniaria > Isophelliidae > Telmatactis > Telmatactis stephensoni. The sequence continues at coordinate 774,688 of JALIZF010001795.1, read as the reverse complement.
ATCCGGACGAACACAGCCGATCATCCCTGTTAGGCTTCCGAAACGCTGTAGAAAGGCATTTTGCCGCCAATGATAGATACCTGAAAATCTCCAAAAACCCAGAGTTTCAAAGCTCAAACAAGATGCTGGAGTGTAAGTTGAAATTGAATCGTCGACATGGAAAAGAAAATGTGAAGCACAAACCAGTTATTGAGCCACTGGATATCGAGAAAATGAAAGCCAGCCCATTTCTCAGTTTTGAAAATGCTTCTCTCCGAAGAGTTTGGTTTATTGTCACTCTCTATTGGTGTAGACGTGGTAGCGAAGGACAAAGACAGCTTCGCCGCGACAGTTTTGCCTTTCTAACCGATGCTGAAGGCCAGGAGTATGCCATAATGACACATGACGAACAAACCAAAAACCACCAAGGAGGAATGTCAGAAAGGCCAACACATGAGAAGGACACAAGGCTGTATTCAACGAACCACGTTGGTGACTCATATTGGTGTCTAAAAAAGTACGTACACAAACTCAATCCCTGTCAGCAAGCGTTTTTCCAGCGCCCAAATCCAAAAGCCACAGCAGAAGATGAAATTTGGTATTGCAACCAGCCACTTGGCATCAATACACTGACCAAAATGATGAAAGAAATATCCAAAGGAGCAGCACTGTCCAGAATCTACACTAACCCCCGGGGGGACTCCTATATATAAGAGGACGGGGATGCTCGTCGGAAATTATAAAAATGGCCCCTAAAAGGTACCAAAGTCATATCCGGGGTGGTCGTGGCAATACATGTTTTTACCCCTAAAAGGTACCAACTCAAAAACACTAAATTTAACATTTTGCATATTTTAGTCAATCAAGCGATCAATTGTGTCTATTTATATACGAATAATTTGATGGTCGTGCAATCCGATCTTTGTTTCCAGTATTTAATCGTTGATGGAGGAAAAAATCACCCTAAAAGGTACCAGCAAGGTCTCTAGTAGTCCACTAAAGTCTGAGATACCCTAAAAGGTACCAGATCGCTGATTTTGACCCCTAAAAGGTACGACGAGCTAGCATACCCGTCCATTTCCGATCGGAGTCCCCCCCCCGGGCACCAACCATTGTGTACGTGCAACAGCCATCACCATTTGGTCAAGAGCCGGAGTTCCATCCAGGCATATAATGGCTATTTCAGGGCATGCCAACGAGCAACGTATTGCTTGTTATAACTCCAGGCCATCTGTGGAACAGTTAAAAAACTGTTCAACCATCCTATCAAATGCATTGGCAGGACAGAGCACTTCTTCAACGACCTCTTCAAACGTCACAGTCGCTCCAATTTCTGTTCAACTTTAATAATAATAATAATAATAATAATAATAATAATAATAATAATAATAATAATAATAATAATAATAATAATAATAATACATATAGATATACATATAGATATCCTGTATTTAAATCCACATTGCCTAGGCTGTGCCCGCAATGATGTCGACATATATATTGAACTTTTACCAATAAAGTCTACCATAATAATAAATAAAAATGGACTTTATTTCAAAAACAATCTAAAATATATACACGGTCATACGTCAAAAATATTGATTTACATATTTACAAATTTCAGTTTTATATTCTTGAAGTTTCTGGAATATATTAAATAAATCTAAAATCTAAAAACTATCAAATATCTAAAATAATTATAAAAGGCTGAAAAAGTGGGCTAACTAGCAAAATACATATTTATAAAATTTAATGTACAGTTATCAATAAGTCATTGTCTCTTCTAAAAGGTGACCTTGATCCTCTAACGCTTAAATGTACGGATTTAACAGTTTCAAAAGAAATCAAAGTTCTCAGCCACGTAATTGTCGTTGCGTAGGTCTCATCATTTTTTCCTGCAATCTCTAATGCTAGTTCCTTTAAAAAACATTGGCATTCTTTTCCCATGCCGCCTTTGGTTCCTAGTACAAGGGGTGTGAACGCGCCCATCTCAACGTCCAAAATCCGCTGCTGGTACTTTCGTTTCTTCTCGTCCTCTTGACCTTGAAAGATAGTAGGCGTTGGCTTGCCTTTGTTACTTGTGGAGTTCACGTGCGTGACTCTAACATCGAAGAATGCTGTGACTCCACGTTCCCAAAAACTCCCTGCTTTAATGTCTAACCTGGCATCTGAGCTTGTAGTTGTGGTCTTTAAATCAAACAATTCATTATCTAGAGGTTGGAGATATGGCTCGATCTCCACATTCTTGCATACTTTGTTAATGAGTGTTGCCAGCAGATTGCGAATACCATCGTGCCTTTGTGCAACATAGCCTCCTCTTTTACACGAGAGAGCATGACAGGTAGAAAACATGTCTCCACAAACACAGTGACTAGGTAGGTTTGGCAGTGCTAGGTTATATCTTAATCGAAGGGAATCTCTGAACTCCTGCTTGTTTAGAGCTAGGCCTTGTTCAGCTAGGGGAGTTGCATTAAGCCAGGAACTTGCCCCTTTGTCCCTCAGCTGGTCGACTGATCTTAGGAGATCAGGGGAGAGAGAAGCATTGATTCGTTCTATTTTAGACATTGTTTTCTCTTTTCGTAATATCTGGCTTTGTCTTTTAAGGTTCTCTGTAAGAGTCTCGTCAGCTTCTAAGAAATTGCTCTGGGTCTTAATGGACTCTATATGTTTCTTTGTGATGCTGCGTGAAGCTGCAAACTGAAGTGGTGCTTCAAATTTTAAATCGGGCATCCCTAGACCACCTTGCGCTGGGGTTAATTTGGCTATCTGGCAGATCTCATATGGCAATGCTTCTTCTTGGCCGAATAGGGTAGGTAGTAGCATATCATCTATTACTTGATCTATCGGATCTACATAGTCTTCAAATGACTCTATTGTTCGCATGAAATACGTAAATTTCGATTTATAGCCCTTTGTTAGTGCTATAAATGCAGCGTGTGGTTGGCTTTTGGCTATTTCGGCTAAACTCTCGATTTCCTTTTTCCAACTGAGGATCTTTTCACGACAATATTGATCTTTGTACTCTTGGGAGCCGATAACTGCTCCGAGGTGGCGTTGTCCCTCAGTAGTGATGTTGACTTTTTTTCCAAATACTCTCTTAGCCTCTTCCGCAATGGTATCAGATTTCGCTATTAACCAACTTTTTGATCCGTTTACTATATATCCATACTTTAGGCCTTCTTCACACAGGTGCTGATACCAAACATGTAACGCTTCTATCTTCCCTCCACCTGCAGAGTCGTCTGCTAGCCAGACTTGCTTTATGTCTGGTATTTTCCATCTTAATATTTGGATCATAATAGTTGTACTTAAAGAGTACCAAGGCATGGCCAAAGGGTCGCCCTGCGTTGTACCTTCTTGAGAAAGGAGCTCGCCTCCACCGCATACAAAAAGCCTTGAAGGGCTTCTGTATGTATTGATCAAATACAGAGAGATTTCTTTGCGAGTTATTTGAATATTATGCAATGCAACAGATCTGTTCATTTGGTTAAGGAGGCTTCCTACAATTTTTCTAGTGCTCGACCGGTCAACTTAAAACGGCTGTAGTTCTTACATGAAAGCACCCACAGTTATGACCTTTCGTCCACTTACTACATAAAGACTGAAGTTTTTATTGGTGTGTGTTTTGTTTACATCAGGGTTACCATAGCGACGAAACGATGACGTCACTGTTTTAGATTCCAAGCAATTTTACGCGTTTTTCGACCTAAACTTTTAAAATGACACACAAGACGTTAATGTATAGGACTTTGCCTAGCAGCATACGAATTTTGGAGAAATTCGTATAGACAGATTTTGAATTATTCGAGGCGCAATTTTTTAACCCCAAAAATCACATTTTCTAGTCTTCGATTCCATAATTTTAAAAGCAACGCAGCATGACAACTCTTCGATTGTCCAAATGTTGTTCAAATATCACACTACTTCTCTACGAAGTTGCACCGTGAGAAAGTGCTTTGGATCTCCGTCAGCATACGTCCATTTAGACATGAAATTGGGCGAAATTTTATCAAAATTTATACACAAAGCGTTAAGTGCTTCTAAAGAAAAATTTCTCGGTCAACTGTTTTCTCCCTTTGGTGAGTAGAACTTTAATATATTTGCAATAAACTGTCCAAACGCCGATTCAATTCAAGCTTTCTAAGGTACTGAAATAAAATTTCAAAGTTGAGTATATTCGGTGTAACTTAGCGCAGCAAGATTCTAGGTTCAAGTTGTTGTTTTCATTCTCACATTCCTGCATGCAGGCATGCTTCAGTATGCTAATTCGAGGCAATGGTCACCATGGCGTGACGCGCTACTTCACTACTGCGTTTCCGTACGCGTGCTCTGCGTATAGCATATTTCTTCAAAAATCACAATTTCTAGTCTTCGATTCCATAATTTTAAAAACAAAGCAGCATGACAACACTAGTGGAGTAGCGCGTCACGCCATGGTGACCATTGCCTCGAATTAGCATACTGAAGCATGCCTGCATGCAGGAATGTGAGAATGAAAACAACAACTTGAACCTAGAATCTTGCTGCGCCTAAGTTACACCGAATATACTCAACTTTGAAATTTTATTTCAGTACCTTAGAAAGCTTGAATTGAATCGGCGTTTGGACAGTTTATTGCAAATATATTAAAGTTCTACTCACCAAAGGGAGAAAACAGTTGACCGAGAAATTTTTCTTTAGAAGCACTAAACGCTTTGTGTATAAATTTTGATAAAATTTCGCCCAATTTCATGTCTAAATGGACGTATGCTGACGGAGATCCAAAGCACTTTCTCACGATGCAACTTCGTAGAGAAGTAGTGTGATATTTGAACAACATTTGGACAATCGAAGAGTTGTCATGCTGCGTTGCTTTTAAAATTATGGGATCGAAGACTAGAAATTGTGATTTTGGGGGTTAAAAAATTGCGCCTCGAATAATTCAAAATCTGTCTATACGAATTTCTCCAAAATTCGTATGCTGCTAGGCAAAGTCCTATACATTAACGTCTTGTGTGTCATTTTAAAAGTTTAGGTCGAAAAACGCGTAAAATTGCTTGGAATCTAAAACAGTGACGTCATCGTTTCGTCGCTATGGTAACCCTGATGTAAACAAAATACACACCAATAAAAATTTCAGTCTTTATGTAGTAAGTGGACGAAAGGTCATAACTATGGGTGCTTTCATGTAAGAACTACAGCCGTTTCAAGTTGACCGGTCGAGCACTAGAAAAATTGTAGGAAGCCTCCTTAAAGGCGTTACTAGCATCTATTAATAGGATACCGTCCGTTTCTTCTTCTCCAAAGACATCATTCATTGGCGTGTATTGCTGCTTCTGATCCCCCACTATGACCCGCGCAAACCTGGAGTGGACCCGCTGCTTCCTTGATCTCTTCCTTAAGAAACCCAGCAATTGTCTTTCCAACTATTCTCCTCAAGACTTCGCCAACGCCAATAGGTCGTATGCCAGGATTCTTGTCCAATGGAATGAGTCTGCATGAAGTATAGGCTTCAAGGAGAGAAGGGTGGTAAGATTTGGTCAGAAGATTTCTACAAAATATGGCTAACTCTTCTCGTAAAGCTCTCCCTTCTTTTTTGAAATTTTTAGAACAAAGAATTCTTCTAAATATTTCTGCATCCATTCCAGATGGTCCGGCCGATCCCCTCGTTCTAATGGCAGCATCAAATATCATCTTTTCGTCAATCATATTGAAAACACCAGGTGGTATAACATCAACGGGACCATTCAACAGACTCTCGGGCTGAATATCCGCAGCTTCGGGATGCTTGTCTTTTAAAGCCTCTATTACATCTGGTGTGATGTTCAACAAACCTGATGAGCTTTCAGCATCAAGGAGCTTTATGGCCGCCGATAGTTTCCCTTGCATGACCAGCTTCGCAAAGGATTTGGAAACGTCTCCAATTGACTTGGTCTTTTTGGAACTTTTAAACTTTCCTTGAATAAATTTTACTTCTTTCAATAGTTGTTGTATGTCTCCTTGTCTCCATTGGTTTAGTCTACGTTCAATGGCTGCACTGTGCTCCTTGCTTTTTGAAGTCGGAGATGGCTTTTGTAGTATTAAGGTAGGAAGCACCATAAAGGCCTTTAAAGCAATCGAATTGACATCGGAATCCATGTTGAACTGCTTCATCCAAAATGTAAGTTCCTCTATGAAAGACTTGCCAGCTTTTCCGGATGGCACATTAAATATATTTCTCCTGAAGTTTGGGATTTCATTGTAGATAAGGTCGATTATAGAGCACAACTGCTCTTGACTGATATTACCCCATGATTTAGCTGTAATTTGAGACGGATACACTTCATAGGCGGGTAAATTTGGTTTTGTTTTGTTTTTGGATATTTGGTCTTTGTCTTGGGAGTCTTTGGGGAATTGCTGTTCGTTTGTAGTATGTAGATTTGATGTCCGTCTTGGTTGACTGGTTGCATATTGGCCCTCATTATCTTCGAAGTTACCAATATTCCTCTCCATTTCTTGTGTAGAATTTAAACTGCAGTTATGTTGAGTCTTTTCCAGTCGTGATGCATGATCCCTTAGGTTTTGTCCGGTGAAACCGAGGTATCCATAACCCATATCATCCCAGAGATCCTTCATCACCTGAATATAACCCTTCTTTCTGCCATTTTGGTTAATAATAATAATAATAATAATAATAAATAATAATAATAATAATAATAATAATAATAATAATAATAATAATAATAATAATAATAATAATAATAATAATAATAAGTCTTTAATGAATATAAAATAACAGACGTATTCTATTTACACAAAGATAAAGGTGAGAAAGAGCTCCTTCAAAAATGTATTTATACAAAGTTAAATAAGCATCTGTTAAAAACACAGCGCTTAAAACGTTCCGTCTTGACCATGGGGAGGATAAAATTATGGACACGTTCACGTAGCTTTCTCTTCTTGACTTGAGGGAGTAAGTCTTGTAAAGGGTGATCAGGGACGTCTGTAATGCTTTCAAACAGGTTTCTGTCCCTTTTTTCGATAACTTCAGCCATCTTGTAGATCTTCTTGGTGTAGCCGTTTTTGTAGGCACGTTTACAGAATTTGTCAATTCGATCCAGGTACATATTCTGGGATGCAGAGCCCCAAACCTCTACTCCATAAAACAGCAGTGACATAATCAGAGAATCAAAGAGCATGCTAAGCTGATCTTTCTTGTACAAATGCAAACGGAATGAGTTTCCCAAGTGGAGTATTTAATGCTTGTACCATTGCAAATGCTAATGTTTTTGTCCTGCCCAAATGATATGAGCAGCTTGTGTAAAAAAATATATTTTTAAAGTTTGTCACTTGTTCATTCACTGTGACATGTTTCGAGAACATTGAACTTTGACGAGCCGTTTTCATGATATGATTGTAAAAATTTGTTGACCAATAAAAAGCGCTTGTAAGAAAAAAACAAACAATCAGATTACGAGAAAATTACGTGTCTTTTCTTGTGTCACGAGTTGTCACACAATCTTTCCGTATGCCACAATTTTCGGGGGGGAGGGGTGGGAAACGCTTGAAAAGCGTTTTGACGGACTTAAATGTTGTAAAAAACAAATTGCAGATGGTTTGGAGTTGTCTGTCCTCTTATTGACACACTCTTGACGTCATATAATGTTCAAAACTCAAGTGGAATCACGAGCAATTTGTTAAGTTTAGTTCTTTGTCAGAAATCGAATTTAGGGTAAAGATAAGATCTTCGGTGGTCGGTCTCAAAGATGACATGTCTACACTTTTATTTGCATACATATACCAAAACCGGCAAAGGTGCATTTACAGCGAAAAAAGAGAGCCACCAAAACTGAGTCTTTGTATCTTGATTGTTTTTTTATGTACTTGAAATAATTATTCTGTACCTCTTTAGGCTCAGCACTTCCCTGTTTGATAAAGGTAAGAAACACATAACTAAATCGATGTTGACTAAAACCACCAAGTTGATTCTAACCGAATTACCGAATTTACGCGGGAAGTAAGTTCGAAGTTCACCAACGAAGTTCGTTGTGAATTCCCAAAGAACGAATAGAACTTCCGCACTTCCGAACGAACTGAATTCGGAACTCACCTGTCAAAATTTATATGAAACGCACTGTAATAAACCTACCGGTATATCCAATGGAAGCAACAAAGGCGGTTACGTTGGAACCCCAAATAAATGCACCACTAAGGCTGTCCGCGCTGTCGTAGTAAGCACTCATCCTTAAGCACGTTATTATACCAAAGCCGTAGGGCAATCCAAGCATTGCAACTCCGGTGACTCTCAAATCGACATTGTGTGGCAATACGATCATCAACAGTGATCCAGCTGTTAGTAGACTTTGAAGAACCATTGAGAAAGTGAAGGGAATTCGGCTGACAAGAGGTGGACTGCAAACCCTGCTGAAAACATCAGGCAGGGAAAACGACAGGATAATGACTGTACTAGACAGATTGGAACCTGCCAAGATGTCTTCTGTAGCTAACCACATCACTACTACATGGGGCAAGAATAGCAATAAGCCAATCATAAAGAAACAAAAAACTAAGCAACGATCTTGGTCCATAGAGTCCATAGAGCGCCAAAGTTAATATATTATAACTGTTGTTTTTCCAACCGTAACCGTGCACAAGACTAAATAGAGATTTCCCATAATAGCAAAATTTTTGACGCATTTGACGCAGCTTTTACGCACCAAGTATTACATTTGCATAACAACAATTTCATTGTGCCAAGCCAACAAAAAAACAAAAACAAAACAGAACAAAACAAAAAACCGCCTCTTTTATCCAAAGAAACTTTATTTTAACTGTTCTTCCAATAATCCTGAAAAGGATTTATATGCCTAAAGTGCAAACAATTGATAAATAAATTTGTAATTCTAAAAAGATATAAATAGTACAAAAATACAAACACTTTTGCTTTCCATGATTTGAAATATTATACTGTTGACTACTATTGATACTAATTTCTGTACTGCCGGAAAGGAAGAACAAAATTATTTTGGCTTAACGACGACAAATTATTCCAAATCAAGTAAAATATAAAAATACGTGAACTGATACGTAAAAAAATACGTCTTTCAGTCTTTCGGGGAGTGAACAGCGGCTTACTGGATGAAGTGTCCGCTTCATATGGTCTCCAAATACGTAAACTGATACGTAAAAACATACGTCTTTCAGTCTTTCGGGGAGTGAACAGCGGCTTACTGGATGAAGTGTCCGCTTCATATGGTCTTCAAATCCCTGACATTTTCATGGATGTGCAGTTTTCACGTTGTCTTAGCGAGATATATAAGGAGTATCAAATAATTTTGCATACTTATTCCACCTACGGCAAACAAGTTGAAACAAGGGTTGCAATTTTGAAAAAAAAATGCGTTCTAATCAAAAATTTCATTACATTTTTATTTTGATGACCAAAAGCAACAAAAGCGATAATGTAACCTTACCCTTCTCCATTCCGTAACCGAGCAATCAAAGAGTCTCATTAATTCATATCATTATTGGACTATTCTCCTTTATAAAATAATTCTTTCTCTTATCGTATATCAGCACTCTTTAGGCCCAGTTCAAACACTGTACTTTTGAATAAACGTGAGAAAAAGAAAGGCATTATTCAAATCTATTGTTTATAAATAACATTTATGAAAAATAGACGTTTTCACGAATAACAACGTTGCATGACGAAGGCATGGTTTGGAAAAAAATACTGCAATCAAGCGGGCGGTAAAAAGTGTCCCCGTCAATTTGAATGCAGCAATAACGCGACAAACGCCTAAATGGTTAAAGTGCGTAATCGCAGCAGTAAGTTTTTTAATCCATACCTTCTGATTAAGATCAATTGTTACACTGATATCATTATTGCTCAAAAGTTGTTCAGTGTTTATTGGACATATGACAAAATCTAGAATATTATTCTGGATCAGAACTAGTACATATATGGAAAGTTTTCTTCATTTTTGCTACATATTCTGCTCCATCCTTACTATTCTACCTGGTCCACTTCCTGAAGAAGCTCTCAATGACCCAGAAAATGGAAACGAATTACTTCTGTGTTGCCTTGTCATTCTCCAATTTTTGGTTTCCGTTCCTAATCCTACCATATTCCAATATCTTAGTCAGCCATTCCCGCAAATGCTTTTACCAGTAAGTCGTAACTCCCACACATTCAATGGCAGAGATGTATTTGAAATGTTATCTTTACATGAGTACAGTTTTTGGCTTGGAACTGGTGAAACATCTGAGTCATTGAGGAACTGATTGATGACGTACACAATGATCAGTATTGACCTTTTAGCTTCAATCTTTGATGTCAGCATGTCAACTGTGTCAGGATCAATCCATCAAATCGTCCCAGTTCCGTCTTTGGCATCACTTTCATTCCCTTGTGTCTTAGCCGACTCGAAGAGAGTGGAGAGGATTTCGCAACACATGGAGGTATTTTCCAGATGCCGTTGGAGCAATTGATGGAACGTACACACTCATCAATCGACCCAGCCCAAATATTCAAGAACGTTATTACAGTGGGCATAGGCATCGTCATGTCATGAGCACACAAATAGTTTGCGATTGTCAAGGCCAGATACGATTTATTCAATCTGGATTCCTTGGTCACTGAAAGTAGAGTACAAACTCTAACAAACTCTAAAAGTGTGCAACATGAATAGTACTAAATAGTGCTAAATTATGCAAATTCTTTTGTTTTCTATTGTTTAATTAGTGCTTTTTAGTACTAAATAGTGCAAAGTATTGCACACTTTTAGTGTTTGTACTCTACGAACAGTATTATATTTCAAATCATGGAAAGCAAAGGTGTATTTTTGTACTATTTAGTATATCTTTTCAGAATTACAAATTCATTCATCTATTGTTTGCATTTTAGGCCTAGTTCAAACGTCGCATCTCACATGTGCTGAATTCAATGCAGATGAGATGATAATGAGTAGAAACAAAAGATTTGCATTGAATTCGGTACATGTGAGATGCAACGTTTGAACTAGGCCTTAGGCACATAAATCCTTTTCAGGTTTATTGGAAGAACAATTAAAATAAAGTTTTTTTAGATAGAGTGATTTTCATAACCCGTGAAATACATTTTAGTGTATTTAGTACTATTAGTCTCTAATTCCTTTGTTTTCTATTGTTTGAATCTGGCTATTACTAGCTAATAATTAACTTTTGTTCCACAGGTTTATGAAAACCACTCTAAAAGAGGCGTTATTGTTTGCTTGGTACAATGAAATTGTTGTTGTGCAAATGTAAATACTTGGTGCGTAAAAGCTGCGTCAAATGCGTCAAATACTCTCGCTTTTAGAGATTTCTCATAATAGCGAGATGTTTGATGCATTTGACGCAGCTTTTACGCACCAATTATTTACATTTGCATAACAACAATTTCATTGTACCAAGCAAACAATAATGATGATGTAACTTTACCCTCCTCCATAAATTCCGTAACCGAGCAATTAGAAAAAATGAGAGTTTCATATATGTGAGTTTGTTTTTCATGCGATGTTTTCAAGTTTGTAATGAGCATTTGAAATGGGCATCAGATTCAGTACGAACAGTATAATATTTCAAATTATGGAAAGCAAAAGCGTTTGTACTTTTGTACTATTGTAAACCTTTTCAGGATTACAAATTCATTCATCTATTGTTTGCACTTTAGGCATATAAATCCTGTTCAGGTTTATTGGAAGAACAGTTAAAATAAAGTTTCTTTGGATAAAAAACGCATTATTGTTTGCTTGGTACAATGAAATTGTTATGCAGATATAATTAGTTGGTGCGTAACAGCTGCGTCAAATGCGTCAGAAATCTCGTTATTATGAGAAATCTCTATTATGAGAAATCAGCATGTATACAATTTGTCTGCGCATGTCTGTGTTTTGGGCTTGAAATTCATTTGCATATCGAATGTAACAAATTTTATGTTGACACGGAATATTTGGCTGGCTATCTCGTTCTTCAAAATTATGTTCAACTACCGAAATACTGAGACAACTGAAACATGAGCAGTCTACCTACCGCTAGTGCGCTGTGGATAATTATCCAAACTGAAGGCACTCCAGATGGGAAAATATCACGCGTCAAAGTCAGTAGAAAGTTGTGAGAAGGACCAGAACTCCGCACTTTCGAGTTATCGTGTTGCCGTTGAATTCATGTATAAGGTAAATTTAGTAATGGATGTCATTACCAACATGGTACTGTGTGAATTGGATCCAATAAGAGTACTCTGCACTTCATTGGTTGTTGAATAATTGGCCATGTTTACTGGAATCTCGTACTTTTTCGCGCAAAATTCTTGCAATTTTTTTACATGTGTGACAGCGCCCCCCAGCAAAATTATTTAATAATACGCTTTTTCCATGCTTCGTTCTTGTAAAACAGAGCTTTCTTGGTGGAAACTCCTGGTCCCTCCATGTGATTTCAAGCAATGTTTACAGCCGGGTTCAAGCCTTGTTAAAATTGACCTAAATTCGGTAGCCTATATTTTATAATCTGCAACATTTATCTAGACGTTAATGACCTATTTTTATACATTGTGAGGCATACAGTTTGTGCCGTATGAAGCAGCGTTTTATACTTTATAAAAGAGCAATAAATTCATCGCTGAAATTGCATGCAAACAACGTGCTTGGAAACACGTTCAAAAAATGCTTTAGATCACATGTAGGGACCACGAGTTTGGACTAAAAAAGCTCAGTTTTGCAAGAAAGAAACGTGGAAAAAGCGAATTACTAAATAAATTTGCTGGGGGGCGCAGTCTAAGATGTCAAATTTTGAAAGTGAATTGCAAGAATTTTGAGCGAAAAAGTACGACATTCCAGTAAACATGGCTAATTATTCAACGATCGATGGAGTCTAAAATACCCTTATCGGGTCTAATGTACACAGTAACTTGTTGGTAATGACATCCATTACTAAATTTACCTTATACATGAATTCAACGGCAACACGATAACTCGAAAGTGCGGAGTTCTGGTCCTTCCCACAACTTTCTACTGACTTTGACGCGTGATATTTTCCCATCTGGAGTGCCTTCAGTTTGGATAATTATCCACAGCGCACTAGCGGTAGGTAGACTGCTCATGTTTCAGTTGTCTCAGTATTTCGGTAGTTGAACATAATTTTGAAGAACGAGATAGCCAGCCAAATATTCCGTGTCAACATAAAATTTGTTACATTCGATATGCAAATGAATTTCAAGCCCAAAACACAGACATGCGCAGACAAATTGTATACATGCTTGAGAAATCTCTAATAGAGTTGTTCCGCATAAAGCCAAACTTCTACTGTACAAATATAATTGTCCATTATATGACCGTACATATGCTAATTTTCAAAATGTTTAGTCAGCCGTAAAAGTCATTTTGCAACACTGAGTTGACAAAGCAGTGATCTGAAAAATCTACCAGTAAGCAACTATTTTCATTTCACTTTTACATTTTGGTATTTCTTTAGTTCTTCTCTACCCAGAACCACAATGCCGACTAAGGGCCTGATTATATGAAGCGGGCTGGCCCGTTTCTAATATAATCACAACCACCAAACTTTTTGTGTGTTATAGAGAAGCCGGGATCTCGACAATTAAAGCAATCCAACCCGCTTAACCTAGCCAGCCCACTTCATACAATCAGGCCCTAAAAAGAAAGGAAAATGAATTAGAATTATACAATTTCAGTACTTTATGAAAATTAAAGTTCTTCGAACAAAGAAATGTGTCTCTTTGTGAGGAATGTACAAAGTTCTATAACTGCTGGCAACAACCACCTTGGATGACGCCATATTCCGGCCACGCTTTTATAATCTTTAAGGTTTTTAAAAATGTGTTCTATGATTATTCGCTTTTGAGAGAGTTTGCGATTGAAACGGCGGGCTTTGTGCTTTTCCCTCTGATTAGGCATTCTCCTTATCTGGTTTTGCCTGAAAGGTGTTAGGAGTGGTGGAGTGTCTGGATACCCTTTGTCAGCCAAGAAAACGACATTGGGTGGTACGTCTAGAGCTAGGCCTGGACCAATTTGTTCCATCAATCGAAAACTTTGCGCATCGTGCATGCTGCCCAGAAATCCAGCCTGGAGAAAACGAATATGGCCACTGTTGTCGCAAACCATTTGTGTGTTTAGCAGATGGAAATGCCCATGTCCACTGTAGAAGTTCCTTTGAGGCTCTGTTGTTGGCCTGTAGATTTCATGAGGCGTTACGTCAATCACCCCCACACAATTAGGGAAGACACTCCAATTGTTGCACATAGAAGCCCACTCTCTTAGGGTCGGCCAAGTTACTGTGTTATGAAAATGGCGCCATAGAACACAGATGCCTTGATACAAAAGAGATGAAATTGTTTGAAGACTGACGTCAAACATCAAAGCAAGCGTATCGACGTGAGGATATTTTCTTAGCCAAATCAAAACTAACAATACCCTATTTGTGATGTTAAGCTTGTACCTTCTAAATCTCAGCCTAGGCCTGCCTTGCCTAGTGATTTGGAGAAGACCAGGCGTAGAGCGATGAACAATGTCTAGGAATGACTCTACTGTCTCACAAATAGTTGACCAGAAATGAGAGAAAATACATCTCGTCCTCCAAAGTTATTTCCGTGAAAATTAGGCAGGAGCCTATCACGCAGAGGCAAGGAGCACTGGGTGGGGTTTACCAGAGATATTATCCCAGCGAGAAATTGGGTTAAAATAGATAGTATAGTAAATAGTTGTCGGAGCTCATCTTCATAGATTATTCCTTGCATTTGTGGTGGGCCAACTAAAATTAGACAACAATTGATTTGCTGGCAAATTGAAAGCAGCAAGAAATATAGGCGTAAGTAGTGAACATTTCGTTGAATCATTTCAGTATACTGCTTGCAATCAAGCTGCTGTGTTTTTAACTCCAGGAACTTCCAATTATTTGACCTCAAAACAACATGACCACCGATCAATGCTTAGCGGGAAGACAAAGGAACAAAGTGGTAATAAAAAGTAATTCCAGATTCCATAAAAATATAGGGATCTAAAGAGATTACATAGCAGACATGTTTGTGGTCAAATAATCAAATCTTTGCTCATAAAAATATGCCATTGTTCTTGTTCACAATAAATGGCATTCATGAAATCCCTCTAAAATTGTCTAAAAATTCCAATAGCAGCCTCAGTTTTCCATTGGCGTTATACAAATGACAAATATATCTCCTCCCCCGGCTCTACTTGAATGTAAATCTAAATGAAATACTGTATTAAACTCCCTATTGGGACTTATAAATACAAATATATCTCCTCGCTCCTCCCCCTCTATAAACACAAGAAGTATTTATCACACTTTTGGGTAAGGTCGTGCAAATCTTTTCTTAGTCATTGTGAGTAGATGTATAAAAGCCTGATCATGAGCTCCGCTCATTCTCTTGTCGTTCCACGAGTGTAGTCAGTCATGTCAGAAATCTGGAGACCTTTTGAGGATACAGAGACCGAACAACAATCATCGTCGTCATGTAGTACTGCAAGGCAAGACAGCAAACGAATGAAAGTTAGAGTTGGAGAAATGGAAACAGAAATTTTAATGGACGCGTATATACACAGTATGGAACAAGGATGGAAGGCAGTCCTTCTTAGGGTAAGAGAGAAAATACGAAATTCATCCATCAGTTCAGTCTTGAAAGATTATTACACCAAAGAGCATGAGACCAAAGTATTAAGACGCATGAAAAGAATTGTGAATGAAGAGCTGAAGAAACAAGCTTTTTTGTACCAGAAGAGCGCAGCTAGCAATGAATTTAGTAAGCCAAAAAAGCACAAGACGACAGTGCAAAAGAATATGCTTATCCATGAAAAACAAGCTGATCAGCAAGATGACGTAAGATCCGGCCCCAGACAAGATAGACACGAGCATCGTCGAATCTGATGAAAGTGCCGAGAAAGAGGAAGAATCTTTAAGCTGTTCTTTACAGGTGGCTACTTCATCTCAGAAAAAGGTGCAGTCACATCCGAGCCTCAAAGTCATAGACAAACACATGCGATATGCAACAAAATCAACACCTGAGCAAAGAAAAAGGTCCAAATTCAATGCCTTTTGTGATGATTCAGATGACGAGGATGATGATGGGGCACCTACTGCTCAACCACCAAAAAAGAAAAAAAAAACACTTCGAGAAGTAAGCTACGAAGCACAGACGGCTCACCAAGCAATGTGCGAGCAAGCAACGGCAAGTCTTGGCCTGATGTCACATGTTCTTAACAAGCTCGAGAAGAAATTGGATGAGAGCTTTAACTGAAGATGACTAGTTCGGTTCAAGAAACATGTAGCTTCTTTATTGCTATACGTATACTGGCTTTGCTCTGTGTTCATAATGGAGTACAAACACTAAGAAACACTAATTAAAATTGATAATAATGGAGTTAGCATAATTTAGCGCTAGTTGTATTATTTGTAATGCATTCTTTTCTTTTTCTTTTCGAGATATTCCAGCTCTCATGGAATCCCATTTACAATGCACTAAACGAACTCGAGAATTGAAAAATTTGATGAAAAATTTGCATAAATTATGACTATAAGAAATACATATATTCTTCTATTTCTGATATACATGTTATCTGTGTTCTAATATTTTTCCAAATAAAAGTATTTGCTCCATAAACAATCAAGCCTATTTTCTCGTGGAATGTTTGCTAAATCAACGTTATATATGTTCGAAGTTTTCCTCGTGCTTGTATAAATGCAGTCCGAGAGACCTATACTGTATACACACTGCATCTTTTAACCGCTCAAAATGCAACAAAAAAGTGACTTGCCTTTCTTGCGTGTGGGAAAAAATTTGAATCAGTGCAGGTGTATCTTGATCATAATGAAGCTTGTCGTACGTATATAAAAGAAAAAAAGCAAAGGGTATATACTAAAACTAGGCCGAAAATAGAGTGATCGCACTTAACCCGTGAAAAAGTACAAAATCTAAATAGTACTAAATAGCAAAAAATCCCTTGTTTTCCATTGTTTAATAGTGCTATTTAACATTATTTAGCTAGTACAATTTTACGAATTAAGTGCAATCCTCCAATAATAATGATGATAAGATCGGCCTTCACTTTTTAAGGTGACTGACTACGTTGACACTGCGCATGATTTCGCGCATTACGTCTTAAGCAATGTCATAGCGCGCGGAGATTTCAGCGAACAGCAAAAATCATAGAAAAACTTAAGTTTTTGTACAAAAATCAGCTCCAAATTTATTCTTGTGGATTTAAATACTCAAAATCATTAGAGAATGAAGTAAAAATATTTTCTTTTTTGAAAAAACAGGGAGCGCTCGCTTGTTTTCGTCAACACAAATTTGAATCAAGCTCGCGCTACGCGTCATTTTTAAAATGGCGGCACTTCCGGTTAGCATTTTTTAGCCCTTTTTAACAACTTCAAAGGCACAAAACCCTTCATTTTTGCACGGGACCCTATACTTTTTTTTCGTTTATTTAAAAAAACACCTAAAGATCTCAATAATATCAATTTTGCAAAAAAAGTTAATCATTCTAGCATATGAAAAAATTGATTTTTGTATAAAATTTTGCTCGACATGAGGACAATTGTGGTTGGTACTCGCGGCACAAAAGCCAAGGAATGAAGGTATTTTACTGTTCTCACATCAAACGTATTTATGCCATTTTGCAGAATACTCCATTAGCTAATATTTGCGCAATTGTGGCCTTTGTTGAAATGTTATTTCCCTAATTCTTAATTTCTTTTCTATTCACTTCCGGTTGAGCAATTTTCGCCTCAAAAATTCGGAGATAGGCATTCACACAATGCTGATTATCTCGAAAACGAGTGCGGGACCCCCTTTTTTCTTTTCGTTTTTGGGATCAGCATTAAATTTCGTTCTAGAAAATTGTGGTTTAGACGATATTTAATTACTTTTTGCCAACGTAGTCAGTCACCTTAAATGCTAATTTAAAAATGCTTGTGACTTTTACGGCTGACTAAACATTTTGAAAATTAGCATATCTACGGTCATATAATGGACAATTATATTTGTACAGTAGAAGTTTGGCTTTATGCGGAACAACTCTAATGACACTGATCCCTACATATAACATGCAGACAATAAAAACTTCAGTGTCTGGTCAGTCAAGCATAATAAATGAAGGGAAAACAAATGTTTGTACAAAATAGTCACGAATATAGTCAGCGCGGCTTGGATACGAGTCCCTAAAGCATGCGATGCATGGAATGCGCATGTTTTAGCCCGATTTAAGTATCGGTAAGCTCTATTTCTGGTAGTTACTTCGCTGATGGTACTTGAAAACTCCTGAGATTTTCTCCCATATTCTCAAGTACTATCATAGACTCCCACGTACTCCCATAGACTCCCAAGTACTCCCATAGACTCCCGCGTACCCCCATAGACTCCCGTGTATAATTCGATTGACTCCCGTATACTCCCATAGACTCCCTTGTACTCCCATAGACTCCCACGTACTCCCATAGACTCCCTCGTACTCCCATAGACTCCCGCGTACTCCCATAGACTCCCATGTGCTCCCATAGACTCCCACGTACTCCCATAGACTCTCTTGTACTCCCATAGACTCCGTTGTACTGCCATAGACTCCCGTGTACTCCCATAGACTCTTTTGTACTCCCATGGACTACCGCTGTATTCCCATAGACTCTCATGCACTCCCATTGGCTCACTTTTTCTCCCATAGAGCCTCGTGTACTCACATAGACTTCATTAAAAATCAAAATAAAACATGCTAGTGCTCGAATCCTACCTAATCGAACGAAATCGAACCTTTGGATTCATGGCATTCGGCAATCGAGCAAAATTGAAATTCGATTTCAAGTTTACCTAGCGTGGGTTTGTTAATGTATTTCTGTTTTCCAGTTTAGCTAAATGTTTGCGTTTCTATTTCAACTGCTTTTATAACTTATGTTAAGAATTTTGCGCGCTCTTTATTAATAGTAAAATGTGTGCATTTTTTTGTTGTATTTATTCATAGCGTGCGCTTTTAGGTGTTGGTTTGTTTCCTATGTTTAGTATTTTATTGTTTGGTTGCTTTGTGTTCCAGCCCGTTCTAAATTCGGAAGGCCCATTAAAAGGCCTTCACGATATCAATAGGACAACTAATGAACCGTAATCTTTTTTACGTAATTAACCACTAATATAGTGTTCTTTGTTCTATGTATGTAAATTGTATATAAAATACTTGTAAAGTTCTAAAAACCTCAGTTAGTCAAGAAGACATCAATAATCACTGTTTGAATGGATACAAGCAGAGGCTAACTCATTTCCTCGAAGGTAAGGGCCCGAACATTGGTAGCAGAGCAAGGTTTAACCGTTGTACAAGTTACAAGTTCAAGAATATTTAGAAGTCCAGGTTAAATTACAAGTTCAAGCTCAAGTTACAAGTTACAAGTTTAAATTCATATTACAAAGTCAGTCATGGGTTAAAGAATCCAAATTTAAGACATGTCGACCAGCAAAGAAGTAATTTCCTCAATGACGGCGCCTGATATTCGAAATGAACTGGAAGCGAATGGATTATCTACCGCTGGAAACAAGAAGGAATTAGTCCAACGATTGTACTCATTTCGAAAGGGTAAGCAAACGCCTACTTTAGCTACTTCATTTACCTCACCACCGTTAACTTCTAGTCCTGTTCAATTACGAGAAGAAGTGAGGGGTTTAATGGAGAAAGTTAATGAGAGAGAAAAGGAAATAGATCAGAAAATATCAGTACACTTTGAAAAACTAAGTAAACAATTAATGTTATTTGTTGGTTCGCATGTGCAAAACGACGAAGCTGTACACAGCCTTGATGAGGGCGGGAACGATTTACGACCTCCTGAAGATAACAGCTCTCTACAAGTTTCTAGATTAATTCGAAAGTTGAAGATGCACGGAACAAGCATTGAGATGATGTTTGGCGAGATAGAACAGTTAGAGAAAATTCCCGACGCCCACATCGAAATGCACTGTACATTACGTCGTTTAAATACTTTAGAAGAAAATTATGGCAGTACTGTTCAAGAAATTATTGCTTTAATGTCGGACGAAACTGCCGTAGATGAAGAAATTAGAAAGTGGGCCAATTTTCAACAAGAAATTTTACGCATTTCACGAAAAGCGGAAAATTACATTAAATTAAAACAAGAGAAAGAAAGTCAACATGAATGTAAATCTCAAGGTGACGAGACACGCAAATTTTGTTCCGGAGTGAACCATCTACGTTTACCGAAGTTTACTTTACCGGAGTTTAGCGGCGACATATTAGAATGGGTTCCGTGGTGGGACCAGTTTAAAACATGCATACATGAGAATGACACGCTTGGAGACAGAGAGCGTTTTAACTACCTACTGATGTACGTTAAGGGTGCTGCCAAAAGAGCGATAGAATACATCGAGGTCACTAGTGAGAATTACGCGAGAGCGATAGAGGCGTTGCAAAAGAGATACGGAAGAAAACGTATTGTCGTAGAACACTTAATAGACTCGATATTAAGCATCGAAAAGAAAGACAAGGTCAACGCCCAATCATTACGATACTTGTATGACACAATGGTCAACCGCTATCATACACTAGAATCGTACGAACCTAACTTGAAGCACTGTCATCGCATCATGGTTCCTATACTCCAGTCAAAATTACCGCAAGCAGTCAGACGGAAATGGGAGTACGAGCTTTCCAAAATCGAGAATGAAGAAGACGACAAGAAGATTACCGTGGAGTACTTCTTCAACTTCATGAGATCTCATGTTATGTCGGAAGAAGCATCTGAAACGTCTCATGTCAGCACACAACACAGCGTTCTAGAAGAAAGAAGAAATAATACTCAAAGGCCAGGACGAACTCCTACCCGAACCGACAGAATTCCATCTTCGTCAGCAATTGCACTCAACAGCACCTCAAAACGGGAAGATGTCAAACAGAAAAATTCAAGTGGATGTGTATTCTGTGAAAAATCCCATGATTCCTCCAACTGTTACATGATTCAAAGAAAGTCTGTTCCAGAAAGATTACAACTAATAAAAGAGAAGAAGCTGTGCTTTAACTGCTTACATCCAATTGGACCGAATCACAATAGTGCTACCTGTAAAAGACCAGGATGCCTGATTGAAGGGTGTAACAAGAAACATCACGTGCTGTTACATCGCGTACTTCCTGATAATTCATCTGACCGTAAAGAAGTGCAAGACACGTCATCAAGTGAAATTACTGCTCATTCTGGATTACTCACTGGATCCATAACAGCTCACGTCAACAACCAAGAAAGATTACTGCCTACAGCTCTGGCCAAACTTCACGCTAATGACAAAGAGATCGTTGTCCGTGTTTTAGTGGATTGTGGGAGCGATCATTCTTATATTAGAAACGAAATTGCAGAAGCCTTAAACCTGACGTCGAATGGATTGCCAAAGACCATGACCATTTTCATGCACGGAGGACAGTCAAGATCAACGAAGGTCAAAAACGTTAACTTTCAAATCTCAAATATCCACGATGATAGGAAGAGGATCAACTTATCTGAGGGTTGTCCAGAATCACCATTAGATACCATTGGTGAAATATGTTTTACCAATGGTGTCTATTGCTAAATTTCCACAGGAAGCCCATGCAAATGTAATACAAAAATGTATAACTCATTAGCTGATTATTTCCACAGGAGGTCCAAACAAATGCAATACAAAATGTGCATCCCATTCTGCTTGTGGTATAATTACATAACTACCTTACATCACATTTATCAAATACGTGTCTCACCCTGTATTTTGGTGTTGTGTTAAAAAAAAATTTTTTTTTGGGGGGGGGCGGGATCACCAATGGCATCTATTGGTAAAAATTCACAGGGAGTTCATACAAACGTAGTACAAAAATGTATAAGTGTTTCACTCTGTAGTTTCATGTATTTGGTTAAAAAAATTTTTCTGGGGGGATATTGACAATGAAACCAATGGTACCATTGGTACCATTGGTACCATTGGTGACCATAGAGGCTACAAAAAATAACATTTCAAATGGTGAAATAAGTCATATTGGGTATCCTGTGATAAGTGTGGGGCTTGAAGGTTGCTAAACGACTTTGTCTATAATGGTGAGATTAGACCATTGGGTATCCTGTGTTGAATGATATTCAGATTGAGAGATGTAGGGGCTTGACGGTGTTCACCAATGGTACCATTGGTAAACTGAAATCACCATTGGTAAATGACTTTGTCTAATGGTGAAATTAGGCCATTGGGTATCCTGTGTTGAAAGGCATTTAGACTAAGAGATGCAGGGGCTTGAAGGTGTTCACCAATGGTACCAATGGTACCATTGGTAAACTGAAATCACCATTGGTAAAAGATTTTGTCTAACGGTGAAATTAGGCCATTGGGTATCCTGTGTTGAATGGCATTTAGACTAAGAGATGCAGGGGCTTGAAGGTGTTCACCAATGGTACCAATGGTACCATTGGTAAACTGAAATCACCATTGGTAAATGACTTTGTCTAATGGTGAAATTAGGCCATTGGGTATCCTGTGTTGAATGGCATTTTGACTAAGAGATGCAGGGCAGTGCAGGGGCTTGAAGGTGTTCACCAATGGTACCAATGGTACCATTGGTAAACTGAAATCACCATTGGTAAATGACTTTGTCTAATGGTGAAATTAGGCCATTGGGTATCCTGTGTTGAATGGCATTTAGACTAAGAGATGCAGGGGCTTGAAGGTGTTCACCAATGGTACCAATGGTACCATTGGTAAACTGAAATCACCATTGGTAAATGACTTTGTCTAATGGTGAAATTAGGCCATTGGGTATCCTGTGTTGAAAGGCATTTAGACTAAGAGATGCAGGGGCTTGAAGGTGTTCACCAATGGTACCAATGGTACCATTGGTAAACTGAAATCACCATTGGTAAATGACTTTGTCTAATGGTGAAATTAGGCCATTGGGTATCCTGTGTTGAAAGGCATTTAGACTAAGAGATGCAGGGGCCTGAAGGTGTTCACCAATGGTACCAATGGTACCATTGGTAAACTGAAATCACCATTGGTAAAAGATTTTGTCTAACGGTGAAATTAGGCCATTGGGTATCCTGTGTAAAATGGCATTTAGACTAAGAGATGCAGGGGCTTGAAGGTGTTCACCAATGGTACCATTGGTAAACTGAAATCACCATTGGTAAATGACTTTGTCTAATGGTGAAATTAGGCCATTGGGTATCCTGTGTTGAAAGGCATTTAGACTAAGAGATGCAGGGGCTTGAAGGTGTTCACCAATGGTACCAATGGTACCATTGGTAAACTGAAATCACCATTGGTAAGACTTTGTCTAACGGTGAAATTAGGCATTGGGTATCCTGTGTTAAGTGTTTGGGATTCCTGTGGTATCAATTGCTCCGGCTTGGCTTACCAATGGTACCAATGGTACCATTGGTAAACTGAAATCACCATTGGTAAACGACTTTGTCTAATGGTGAAATTAAGGCATTGGGTATCCTGTTTTGAATGGCATTTAGACTAAGAGATGCAGGGGCTTGAAGGTGTTCACGAATGGTACCAATGGTACCATCACTTTTTGGATACAAGTTCTATGTGGTATCTTAATATAATGATTGGGCAATTGATCGTATTGTACGGTGACAATGTGACTCGTACTTCAAAAGAATAACGTTTGAAATTCCTTCCGTAACCGTACTGTGCATTGCATTTGATGTCGTCTGAATAATTAAGCATGGGCTTTTATAGACTTTAATGGGCTACGAACTTTATTTACAAAACATAAACGGAGTGGCTATCCGTTACCCGTACGCGAAATTCTGTCTTCTATTCGTACGGTAGTGCGTGAAATGCGGTCGAGTTGGCAGTCTAAGTTAATTCAGAATCACCTTGAAAATCTAAATAATTTTGACTTCCGTACGAACAGTAATCGGGTGTGATTTACATGGATTTTTTTTCCTAAATATTAAAGCAACTGAAATTTGGATACAAAGGTCCTTGCGGTTTTCCTGTGAATGAGTAATTTAGGATTCGTTACGTTGTATATAAGCTAGCTTACTTCGTCTGTTCAGTTAATTGCCTTCAGTAAAACGTCTTAAAAATTCCTCTCAAGTTGGAATTCAACAATGAAGGTAACTATTAGATCAATGTTTAGAATTATTTGGAATATAGCTATAGATTACTTTGAAAAAACTTGTTTGTACGTAGCTATTATTCATTATAATCAATATAAACTTGAAGACAGTATTACTAGTATTGTTGTTTGTTGTGCAGAAAAACAATCAACTTCACATTATGATACCGGATTTTGTTTCAGATAATATTTTATGTAGCACTACTGTACAAAGTCAATTACAAAGTGACTTAAAATAAATATTTCAGATCAGTGTTATAAAAAAACTTATTATAAAGCTAAAAATGTAAGTACATATTATTTAATATAAACTGAAAACATTACATTTAAAATCAATATTGTTTCAATTGAAATTGGAACACTGCCATTCATGCGTGAGTGAGACGTAAGCAATGTTTTATGAAGTTTTTTCTTTCTAATTTTAAGCAAGACGCTCCATCTTTACGGTAATATAAGATAAATTAGGTAAACAACAATAAAGATTACTAGCAACCGCTTGTGAATGTGATCGATTCAATGGGCGATTGACTGATAATTGATAATTAAAGCGAACAGTCGTATATTATTATTTGAACACAGTGCAATTAACCAAAATTAAAGATGGCTTTATCAAAAACCTCGACTTTTGAAAACGACAATAACACACATTATGTAGCCGATTCCTGGTTGTGATTAATCGAAATATTCTCCATGAGTCTTCCATGGGTAAATCACCAAAATACCTTGTATTTTAGAAGCCACTTTCTCCAACATAAAAACTTCAGCTTTCGAAAACGACGGTATACAAAAACTAGATGGCCGGTTAATTCTACAATTTATATCGGTTGCGTGGTTGTGATCAACAATCAAGGACCTTGGCCTTGTATATTACAAGCCGCTTTATCGCTTAGTCCAAAAACTTCAGCTTTTCAAAACGACGATGACACATATTATATTATATGGCCACTTGTCGATCGATTAATTGCTAAGCAAACAGTCGAATTATTCAATAAATCAAAGGACTTTTGTATCCAAGAACTTCAGCTTTTGAAACGACGATAACACACATTATATTATATGGCCGCTTGTCGATCGATTGCTAAGCCAACAGTCGAATTATTCAATAAATCAAAGGACTTTTGTATCCAAGAACTTCAGCTTTTGAAAACGACGATAACACACATTATATTATATGGCCGCTTGTCGATCGATTGCTAAGCAAACAGTCGAATTATTCAATAAATCAAAGGACTTTTATAAAGAACTTCAGCTTTTGAAAACGACAATATTACATATTATGTGGCCGGTTGTGATCCAATTATTCACAGAGGGTATCAATTTACCAAAAGGACCATGCTTCACCAATGGTTCACCAATGGTGAATTCGATTTACCAATGGTACCATTGGTACCATTGGTAAAGCCGGCCGTAGAAGTTGATACCACAGGAATCCCAAAGCCAAGCAATTGATACCACAGGAATCCCAAACACGAGCGTACATATTGTGATAGGGTTTTTGGAGGGAACCCTGTGTAAATTCACCAATAGACACCATTGGTAAAACACATTTTACCAATGGTATCTAATGGTGATTCTGGACATACTTGACTTATCTGCATGGTCTGTAAGTTCTGTTTGTGCACCTCTTCAACCAATACAAGTCGACTTAAGCAGATACAACCATCTCAAGGGACTTAATCTGGCAGACAAATTCCCAAGAGAAGCCTCAACAATAGACGTATTGATTGGAGCAGATCAATGGAGCCAAATTATGTTAAATGGAATCAGAAAGGGCCCAATGCATACACCATTTGCAATGAATTCCATTTTTGGATGGTTATTGTCAGGCTGTACTGGAAGTACCTCACACGAGGATTCACAGCACCATAAGTCCATAACAAACTGTGCAGTTGTACGATTGGAAGACGATCTTAATGAAAGCACAAACTTCAGCTTGAAGAAGTTCTGGGAGTTAGAATCCATTGGAATTACTGACCAGCAGCAGAAGAAAGAAATCAGCGGCGAAGAAAATGATGCCTTACAACAATTTCACTCAACTATTTCATTTGATGGAGAGAGATACGAAGTTGGATTACCTTGGAAAAGGGATCACCCAGAGTTGGCATCTAATTACCAACAAGCATTAAGAAGGATGTTAAAGGTTGAAAGAGCGTTACATGAAGATGAAAAAAAAGAAGAGATGTATAAAGAAGCAATGCAACAATATTTTAAGGATGGTCACGCTAGAGAAATAACTGAAGAAGATCAAAAGATGCATCCAGTTTACTATTTACCTCATCATCCAATCATCCGTGAAGACAAAACAACTACTAAGTGCAGAGTAGTTTTTGATGCTTCGGCAAGAAATCAACAAGGGATCTCACTCAACGATTGTCTTCTACCTGGACCTGCTCTTCAACCAAACTTGGTATCAATTCTTATCCGTTTCCGCTTGCACAGAATAGCTATAATGGCAGATCTCAAAAAAATGTTCTTGCAGATCAAGTTGGCATTGAAAGATCAAAACTGTCACCGTTTTGTATGGAGAGAGAGACCAGATGAAGATCCTAAGGTGTATTGTATGACACGAGTTACGTTTGGAGTAGTGAGTAGCCCCTTTCAAGCAATAGCAACCGTTCAACACCATGCTACAGTAAACAAAGATGAGTTTCCAAAGGCTGCAAAGGAAATAAAAGAAAACATGTATGTTGATGATCTGCTTAGTGGTGAACAAGACATCAACAAGGTTTATGTATTATATAAAGACCTGTATGCCCTCATGAAGAATGGCGGATTTGAGCTTGTTAAGTGGTATACTAACTCGAAGGAAATGTTAGATCTAATCGAACCAGAAATAAGAGGACCAACTACGCTTGTACCAATAAGTAGAGAAGAAGAATCACTGAAAGCACTTGGCGTGTCCTGGAATACGAAAGACGACACTTTCCTATTTAATCAAGGAGAGAAACTCTCTCAAGCACAAGATGAAGGAACAAAACGAAGTCTAATTAGCCTTGCATCTAAGCTGTTCGATCCACTAGGATTTATTGGTCCTTTCACCATACGAGCAAAGATCATGTTTCAACAATTGTGGTCTAAGGGAATCCAATGGGATGAATCTTTGGATGAAGAGATCAACATTGAATGGCAGAAATGGAAAGAAGAATTGAAATCCTTAAAGGAGCTGGAAGTACCAAGATGTTTCTATGCTGAGTTAGACAAAGTGACAGAAGTACAGCTTCATGGGTTCTGTGATGCCAGTACGAAAGCCTATGGCGCCGCAGTGTACATCAGATGTAAAGATAACAAAGACAGTACAAGAACACATCTAGTTATGGCAAAGAGTAAGGTTGCACCGACCAAACGCATATCTCTTCCAAGATTGGAATTGTTGGCAGCATACGTTCTTGCCAAGCTAATGAAGTTTGTTCTGGATTCTCTAACTATAAATGTCCAAGATATGATATGCTGGTCTGACAGTCAAGTCGCTCTTGCCTGGATTAGTCAATCAAGTCAAAAGTGGAAGGTTTTTGTTGCCAATAGAGTTCAAGAGATACAAGAAATTATACCACCCGAGCAATGGCAATACTGCCCTGGCCAAAGTAATCCTGCGGATTTGCTTACACGGGGAGAATCGCTTTCAAGCCTTATTCATAACAAAACCTGGTGGAATGGCCCAGAATGGCTAGCAGAAAGTCAGAAGAAATGGCCAACAGGAAAAAATCCAGTACCAAGTTTAGAAGATTTACAAGTTCCGCAAAGGAATATGCTTCTTTCTGAAGCCAAGAAGACGGCCACAGCAATGACAAGCGCAGAGTCGTTTCAACTTGAAGATAGATTTGAAACCTGGCAAAAGTTGGTTCGTGTTACCGCATGGATACTTAAATGGTTACGACTACACGGACGACCTAAACTGGGATATCTAACAGCGGATGAAATCAAAGATGCTGAACACACTCTGATAAAGGGAGTACAGAAAAACGCCTTTCCAGACGAAATGAAAGAGCTAAAAGAAGGGAAACAAGTACCAAAAGCAAGTAGAATTGTAAAACTCGACCCAAAGATTAATAGAGATCTTCTAGTTGTGGGTGGTCGATTGCAGTTTGCCTTGATTCCAGAAGAGGCAAAACACCAAGTAATATTACCTCAAAAGAACATTTTGACCGAGAAGCTAGTATTACACTTTCATTGTAAGGCCAACCATGCAGGACCTGAAACAACACTGGGAATTATTCGTCAGAGATTTTGGCCGCTTCAAGGAAGACGAGAAGTGAAACGAATACTGCGCAAGTGTCTAATCTGCAAGCATTGGAGAACTATACCGACACAGCAAAAGATGGCGCCTCTCCCTCTTGAGAGAGTGCAGATCGTGCCACCATTTACCAACATTGGCCTTGATTTCACTGGTCCTTTATACCTCAAAGTGAAAGGAGAAACAACTCTCGCCAAAGCTTATATATGCATATTTGTTTGCGAAGACACGCGAGCTGTTCATCTGGAACTCACAAACAATATGTCAACAGAAGAATTTTTACAAGCATATAAACGCATGGCCAGTCGTCGTGGAGTTCCTAAGGTTATTCGTTCCGATAACCAGACAACGTTTCATAAGGCAGCCAGAGTATTTAAAATATCAAAACAGAAGTCAAAGCTAGCCAATATCAACCCTAAAGAGGTAGCAAGCAGACTGGCAAATGATGATGTTACCTGGAAGTTTATCACTGAAAGGGCAAGCCACCGAGCTGGACACTGGGAGCGAGTATGCCGCCAGATTAAAGAGCCTCTAAGACGAGTACTAGGAAAGGCTCTATTGACCTACACCGAAATGTATACAGTACTGACGAGCATTGAAGCCACAATCAACTCCAGACCACTGACTTTCATTGGCGATGACATCAGAGATGGCAGAGTAATAACACCAGCACTGCTTGCAATAGGTAGAGATCTTGGCAGCGTACCAGACATACAATTACGAGAAGTCCCACTTAATGAACGTTATTATTATCAGCAGCAGATACAGAATCATTTTTGGGACCGTTGGATGCGCGAATATTTGCCAAGTCTAACCGTACGAAAGAAGTGGAAACAAGAGATTACACCACTCAAAGAAAACGATGTTGTATTGATCACCGATGACAACGTCACTAGAGGAAATTGGAGGCTGGGAAAGGTTGTTCAAACATTTCCAGGAACAGATGGTCTAATCAGAACAGTCAGAATTCAGACGAAACGAGGACTGGTGAACAGACCAGTTCAACGTCTTCATTTATTGGAAGAGTACAAAGTTTCACAGCGTCCAAGTTCCGCTGTCCAAATTCCACAGCATTCAAGTACAAAATCCAATCCCAACAAGAGAAGAAATGGCTCTTCGCCATTGAAGGGGGAGGATGTTCCAGCCCGTTCTAAATTCGGAAGGCCCATTAAAAGGCCTTCACGATATCAATAGGACAACTAATGAACCGTAATCTTTTTTATGTAATTAACCACTAATATAGTGTTCTTTGTTCTATGTATGTAAATTGTATATAAAATACTTGTAAAGTTCTAAAAACCTCAGTTAGTCAAGAAGACATCAATAATCACTGTTTGAATGGATACAAGCAGAGGCTAACTCATTTCCTCGAAGGTAAGGGCCCGAACACTTTGCATGTTTAGAATTTCATGTTTTATTGAGAGGAGCGCGCGCACAAATTCAGTTTCCCGATGAAGCCCGAATGGGAGAGACGTTCATATTAAGGTGTTTCAAAGTAGTTGTTGACGCGCTACACCTCTCATTCTAAATTCGCCATTTAATGGACTTCTTCTCGTCGGACCAAAATATCCTTTGAACCAACTATCAAGCAAAGATTGAATTTTTAAATGATAGTAATTTTAAGTCAATCCGTGTTTTTACAGCAACGATAATCAATGATCGTTGAAATCAGTCTTTCTAAAATATTTCTCATTTACAATGAGCTTTTGAAAAACAAAAACATAGGCCTAAAACTTCTCATTCATGCACACATACTTATAGTAAAATCAGAGAGTTTAAACAGAGCGATTTCGAGTTCTAGACGCAAACATTTTTTATACGTATTTTGCGTCGCAAAAACTAAGGTATAGCTTGTCATGCAGAAAAGAAATACTCGGCGCTCAAACATATGCACCAAAATACTAAAAACACATTGCTATATTGTTGTTCTTTCTCTCTGGTAAATTGCACTAGTTTAAGTGTTCATTTGGCGGAGTTATGATTTTTCTTCTGATAGTATGTGGGATTCATTAGCTGCGACAATTTTAACTTTCAAGCGCGGCGTAAGAGATATCTCTTCAAGTCATCACTGTTTAGAGCCCAAAATCACGGATACACTTGCTCAAAGTATCATAAAACACGCAAAAGAAATGTATTAAATTTGATGTAAAGCAACATTTTTAAATTTCACTTAAATACAGTGCTTCAAACGCGCCGGAGTAGAATCAAACCCGTGTGTACAAATGCATGACGATGGCGTGATGCTTGCTAATTATGTCACGCTACATTACTTCGCGCCCGTGTTACGACGCATTTGCATATAGTGCCTTTACACTAATTGTCTCGCCTTTGACTTCACCAATTTCGAGTTTTGTGTGATCATATCCATTCAGTATAGTTCCTAGTTCAAATAAAACCGCGGTATGCAAATGCGTCGTAACACGGGTGCGAAGGAATGTAGCGCGACATAATTAGCAAGCATCACGCCATCGTCATGCATTTGTACACACGGGTTTGATTCTACTCCGGCGCGTTTGAAGCACTGTATTTAAGTGAAATTTAAAAATGTTGCTTTACATCAAATTTAATACATTTCCTCTGCGTGTTTTATGATACTTTGAGTAAGTGTATCCGTGATTTTGGGCTCTAAACAGTGATGACTTGAAGAGATATCTCTTACGCCGCTTGAAAGTTAAAATTGTCGCAGCTAATGAATCCCACATACTATCAGAAGAAAAATCATAACTCCGCCAAATGAACACTTAAACTAGTGCAATTTACCAGAGAGAAAGAACAACAATATAGCAATGTGTTTTTAGTATTTTGGCGCATATGTTTGAGCGCCGAGTATTTCGTTTCTGCATGACAAGCTATACCTTAGTTTTTCGGACGCAAAATACGCATAAAAAATGTTTGCGTCTAGAACTCGAAATCGCTCTGTTTAAACTCTCTGATTTTACTATAAGTATGTGTGCATGAATGAGAAGTTTTAGGCCTATGTTTTTGTTTTTCAAAAGCTCATTGTAAATGAGAAATATTTTAGAAAGACTGATTTCAACAATCATTGATTATCTTTGCTGTAAAAACACGGATTGACTTAAAATTACTATCATTCAAAAATTCAATCTTTGCTTGATAGTTGGTTCAAAGGATATTTTGATCCGACGAGAAAAAGTCCATGAAATTGCGAATTTGAAATGAGAGGTGTAGCGCGTCAACAACTACTTTGAAACACCTTAAAGTACAAGTTAACTGAAGAGTACAGTAGAAAACTACACGTTGGTGAATTGTTTTTCTTTTATTCAACCTCTAATAGCACAGAATACAATGTAATTCTTTAATTTACTTCAGTCATGAAGTCAACTATAACAAATATTAAGTCAAATTAAAAGCAATTTACAAGCGGTTATTGTAAATCAATTCAGTTACAAGTGCATGTTTTAATATTGTTGCTAAAATCTTATCTTAACATAAACTCTCAAAATATTAACTTAAAATCCTCAAAAAATAGAGCTAAGATAAGCCACCACATTCCCTTCACAACTCGAAAATAACAATAGTTCATAATTGGTTTTAAATAGTAAATATAGTAAATTGAGATGAACCTGCATACTGAGAAAAGGTTTCAATATATTTTTTTTCATTATTTAATGCAGCATGATAATAGGAATTGAAAAAAGATATGACTTTTAATCTGTTGTGATTATATATTGTTATGCACTGTGAATCTCTGTGGGCATATAAGACATATTTCTAAACGGTTGTCTGAAGGAGATTGATGAATGGTAATTAGGACTACTGTGGGTATCTATCTAATTTTACAATAAAGACCTTTATTTGGTGTATCCATTTTTGAGCAACTGGGCAAATAAATGCAGCTATATAGTGAAATTTTGCATACAAAGAGCCCCAGTCAGTTCTTTTCAGTTGTGCCAACACTATACGACCTATACTGCTAACAATTTGCCACTCTCCTTCGGAAAACCTTTTTAAAAATAGGTAATATGATATATCGTTACAATTATAGTTTTAGGATTTACCTTAATAATTAATTAATCATCTATAGCTAAGCTGTTACAATGGCCCTAGTTTTCCCAAAACGGCTTATTTCACAAAAGAAAACTCCTAGTTATATAGCTATTGTGTGAATCATTTACAAACGTCATTGCATGCGTTGCGCAGTATTGTCATAAACATTGATTGTATCAAGTTATTAGCAAAAATCTGTAAAAGCTGCTTGGCATGCAGCCATCATTGTTCATTAAAAGTTAGTGTACAACCAAGAAAAAAACGTCATTTATACCTTAAAATCAAACAGTACTAATCATAATATGCCTAAAAATCTGTGTTGTGTTTTCTCAACTGTTATTTTCTTTTTGACTGTTTACTGCTGTCATAAAAATATTTGATTAGCACGACGTCATTCAAGAATAAATACTCCCTTAATCAATATAGTGATCCCCCTTTGTAAGCCAAAAAGCAATAAAAATAACAAATCTGACCATGACGTCGTGACGTCATAATGATAATTTGGTATGTAAGGACTCCACCCCCTCCATGAAAAATCCTGGATATGTCCCTGTGCACAATTTGTTTGCTTTCTTTCCTGATATTTTCCTGATATGACTTTTATTTATAATCTGTCACTTTCCACTGGCATCTTTGTTGATGACTGGAAAAATGCACGTGTCAGTCCTTTATTCAAAGCCGATGACCGTCAAGATATTGGAAACTATAGACCAATATCTGTTTTACCTATAGTGAGTAAAGTTTTCGAAAAAGAAGTTTTTAAACAATTATATAGTTACCTTATTGATAATTCACTACTTTCTGAATACCACTCTGGTTTTCGTCCTCAACATTCGACGGTCTCAGCTTTGATACAAATGTGCGACAAGTGGTTGGAAGCCATGGACAAAGGTCTATTAACAGGGGTAGTATTTATAGACATTCGAAAAGCTTTTGTTGCCATAAATCACTCGATTGTTCTAGACAAATTAAAAGCCCATGGTATTTCAGAGGACAGTTGGTTCAAATCGTACTTGTCCAATAGGAAACAACAATGTTTAGTTAATGGTTACTTATCTTCTTCAAGATAAATAATTTGTGGAGTTCCCTAAGGTTCTATTTTGGGGCCTTTGTTGTTTCTTATTTATATCAATGATTTGCCAACCTGCCTCCACTTCTCCACACCCTGCATGTATGCAGATGACACACAAATATTTGCTTCTTCATCTGATATTGATGGTCTTTCTGAACAATTAAATCCTGATTTAAATAGTATAAGCGATTGGCTAAAAGCCAATAAGCTTCAATCACATCCTGATAAAACAAAACTGATGATAATAGGATCAAGTTTATAAGAATAAGACTACAAGTGATCCCCGTAATAATATTTCAATGAATGGCAAAATCGTAAAACGAGTGGGTCTGCATACATGTTTAGGCGTAAATCTTGACGAAAAGCTTTCTTTTGAAAATCATATTGAATACATCTGCAAAAAGGCGAGCGCGGATGTTGGAGCCATAAAGCGCATAAAGCCCTTTGTTCCAATAAGCTCTTTAACAACACTCTATAAAGCACTTGTCCAGCCCTATTTCGATTATTAGTATTATTGTTCCCCCTTATGGGATACTTGCAATAAAACTCTCAAAGACAAGCTACAAAGGATACAAGCCCGTGCGGCTAGGGTGATCACAAGTGCTTCATATGACGTTCGATCAGCAGACTTGCTTCAAAGGTTAAACCTAAATACTCTTGAAAGCAGATGGAAACAATTAAAATTATCATTTTTATATAAAATATTAAATGACCAAGCTGCACCTAATTTAGCAAAGCTTTTCGTCAAAATTAAAGAAAATGAAAACCTCAGTTATATATTAAGAAATTCCGCGACTGATCTAGCACTTCCAGGGCCTAAACGAAACTTTTTGAAAAGAAGTTTTGGATATAGCGGCGCTGCCCTGTGGAACAGCCTACCAAAAGAGGCTAAACAAGCAAGCTCTCTTAGGCTGTTTAAGAGAAGTATAACCTCCTTTTGCTCGTGATCTGGGGTTGTGCTGTTTTATACCTTTCAGATATATGTTTGCTTTTATTATTATTATACAGTGTTTTTTATATCAACTAATATCAAAACGATTGATGTACATATAACTAATTATTATCATATATTTTTATACTACGCCACATTTGGAAACCAGCGCACATACATACGTATGTAGCATTGAAATGTTTAGCGTGATTAAATAAAGTTCATCATCATCATATAAATTGTGACTTAATTGTAGTACAACATCTTTGCTGCCACCTGAGATGTACTTTTCTCATTTATCATCAGAGAAATGTTCTTAGTATTGTTGCATTTCACAACAAAGTTATAAATTTCTTTTAGATTTGTGGACGTAATTGGGATTCCATGACTGCATAACAACTCCTTACATACTATGAGACAGAATGTCTCTATATAATTCAGCCCATGGGCCTGTTTTTACCGTTGCTCCATTATCACTTAAAAAATATCTAGATTTCTTATTCATGTAAGGAGAAACTGTTTCTCTTTTTCTTTTTGATGGTGGCGTTTTAGCAACTGATGTTCCTCCATCCGCACAATTGTAACATCTGCAAATGTCCATGCATCCAATTGCTCGTATAGCACACGGACATTTGCTTCTTCTTTCACCATCTTGGCAAGATTTAGTGGAGGCATTTGACTTCCCACAACTACAACCCCGGTTTGGTAAGTGCTTAACTTGTACAAATCTGCTTCAGGTGTTGACTGTTTATTGTTGCACATAGACACTTTGCACTGGCATTTTTGTACATGGCGTGCCATGTTTGTGACAAACATATCTTGTTGGCGCACATGTTGTTTCCACTCCCATTTGTTGAGTCTTCCAGTTTTTGCCACATGTACATCGTACATGTAAATCGTTGGAAACTTGATAATGAGCAGAACAAATTGAAAGTCAACAGAGTTCAGAATAAAAAAAACCGTGAAACAATAAATACCTTTGCTATCTAATAGCGGGCATTGAACAATAGAAAATAAAAGACTTTAAGCGGAATAGCGCTAGTATTAGTTTATTATATTGTCAATCACTGGATATGAGCAAGCGCTCGCTCTGGTTGGCTCTCTACTACTGGGCTGTTTAACAATTAGACCTCTCGGCCTCATGGACTACAATTTGATAGCCCATTAGGCAATCGTTGTCCATAATGCCGAGAGCTATAGCTCCAATTGTTTTAGTATCCACCAAAATGAAGGGGAAATTTGAAATAATAAATAAATAAAAAAAACGTGGAAACTCATTTGCATGCCGTAGATAAACCCGTGAAATACTGTTTAACAATTATTCCACTCAATCTCGTCGTTAATGAGCTGGTTTATGAAAACCACTCTAATATACTATCAGCTACTTTTGTAACCCTGTACATGTAATCGGTAATTCCATGGAGTTGCTTTATTCATTACCTACGAAACTAAAACGAAAATAATCATTCCTTAGGTATTGTACATTTTTTAAATCTCAGAATAGTTGTTATTATAATTCTGCCGGTTTTTTATCCAAACAAGCAAGTAGTTCAAAAAGAAAGTTTACAATTTATGTAACTCGATTGCTTTATGTTTGTCATCGAGCTCGAGAGGGGAGGGTGGGAGTCTATAGAAATACAAGGGAGTCTATGGGAGTACAAGGGAAACAATGGGAGTACATGAGTCTATGGGAGTATTCGGGAGTCTATGGGAGTACGTTGGAGTCTGTGGGAGTAGGTGGGAGTCTATGGGAGTAGGTGGGAGTCTATGGGAGTACGAGGGAGTCTATGGGAGTAGGTGGGAGTCTATGGGAGTACGAGGGAGTCTATGGGAGAACAAGGGAGTCTATGGGAGTACGTGAGAGTCTATGGGAGTACGTGGGAGTCTATGGCAGTATACAAGAGTCTATGGGAATACGTGGGAGTCTATGGGAATACGAGGGAGTCTATGGGAGAACGAGGATGTCTATGGGAGTACGTGGGAGTCTATGGGAGTACGTGGGAGTCTATGGAAGTACGTGGGAGTCTATGGGAGTACGTGGGAGTCTATGGGAGTACGTGGGAGTCTATGGAAGTACGTGGGAGTCTATGGGAGTACGAGGGAGTCTATGGGAGTACGTGGGAGTCTATGGGAGTACGTGGGAGTCTATGGGAGTACGTGGGAGTCTATGGGAGTACGTGAGAGTCTATGGGAGTACGTGGGAGTCTATGGCAGTATACAAGAGTCTATGGGAGTATGTGGGAGTCTATGGGAGTACGAGGGAGTCTATGGCAGAACGAGGGAGTCTATGGGAGTACGTGGGAGTCTATGGGAGTACGTGGGAGTCTATGGGAGTACGTGGGAGTCTATGGGAGTACGAGGGAGTTTATGGGAGTATGTGGGAGTCTATGGGAGTACGTGGGAGTGTATGGGACAACGTAGGAGTACGTAGGAGAGTCTATGGGAGTACGTGGGAGTCTATGGGAGTACGTGGGAGTCTATGGGAGTACGTGGGAGTCTATGGGAGTACACGGGAGTCTATGGGAGTACGTGAGAGTACGTGGGAGTCTATGGGAGTACACGGGAGTCTGTGGGTGTGCGTGGGAGTCTATGGGACTACGTAGGAGTACGTAGGAGAGTCTATGGGAGTACGTGGGAGTCTATGGGAGTACACGGGAGTCTGTGGGAGTACGTGGGAGTCTATGGGACTACGTAGGAGTACGTAGGAGAGTCTATGGGAGTACGTGGGAGTCTATGGGAGTACACGGGAGTCTGTGGGAGTACGTGGGAGTCTATGGGACTACGTAGGAGTACGTAGGAGAGTCTATGGGAGTACGTGGGAGTCTATGGGAGTACGTGGGAGTCTATGGGACAACGTAGGAGTACGTAGGAGAGTCTATGGGAGTACGTGGGAGTCTATGGGACTATGTAGGAGTACGTAGGAGAGTTTATGGGAGTACGTGGGAGTCTATGGGAGTACACGGAAGTCTATTCGAGTACACGGGAGTCTGTGGGAGTACGTGGGAGTCTATGGGAGTACGTGGGAGTACGTGGGAGTCTTTGGGAGTACGTGGGAGTCTATGGGAGTACACGGGAGTCTATGGGAGTACGTGGGAGTACGTGGGAGTCTATGGGAGTACACGGGAGACTGTGGGAGTACGTGGGAGTACACGAGAGACTGTGGGAGTACGTGGGAGTCTATGGGAGTACGTGGGAGTCTATGGGAGTACGTTGGAGTCTATGGGAGTACGTGGGAGTCTATGGGAGTACGTGGGAGTCTATGGGAGTACGTGGGAGTACGTGGGAGTCTATGGGAGTACGTGGGAGTACGAGGGAGTCTATGGGAGTACGTGGGAGTCTATGGCAGTACGTTGGAGTTTATGGGAGTAGGTGGGAGTCTATGGGAGTACGTGGGAGTCTATGGGAGTAGGTGGGAGTCTATGAGAGTACGTGGGAATATAGGTACCATAAGTGAAGTAACTACCGAATTTCTGTATTTGGCCTCTTTTTGCCGAAAAGTTCCTACGAGGTCTAGAAGGTCAACACAAGATCGCTGTTTATGTCGCCCCTCCCATCTCCCCTCCGGCGACGTGTCAAGTCTGATTCACACATCCACTCTTTTCTCGACAGTCACGTTCCCCATAACTCAACCTAGAGTTGGGTATTTCACCGATGAGAATATGATACTGACTACCCAGGGACCAATGAGGGTCTCAGTGGCGTGGTGGCTATTACGGTTCACGGTTAATATTTTGGCTTTTTTATGCTGGGCCTATGGGCCCAGTATACTTGTTTTTGGCGAGTTAGGTATGATCGGAATTTCGGGTGGGTAGATCCCTTGTCTGATAACAATGTGTTTGACGGACATGTGTCTAACAAGCCTATATTGCTTCAAAACAATGATGTTTCGGCCCGTTGAGAACCCTTTACGAGACTTGGAGTTCTAACTTGCAACGGAAGAATGTAAACTGAAAATCGAATTTGTTTATTAATACTACTAGTATCAGTAAGATCAGAAATTTGTGACTCAAATAAACGGAACGTTTTTAAGCAATGTAGCAATGCAACAAGCCTTGACTGATAAAAAGCCTTTAGTTTAGGATATTTATAGTCTTGAGAAGTACTTGTTGAGATAGATATAAGCCTGTAAATCCGTGTGATAAATCAAAGGCAATTTTGACATAAAATCTTCAATGCTATTATAAATAGAGCGAAATCTCACTTATCGAGATTTCCATGATTTGCTATCGTTTCATTATAAAAAGGGCGTGTATGATTGATACAAGTTCTGTTCCCAACCAATTAATCAGAAATGGGTTTTCCCACGGTCAAATAAACAACAAGATAACAATCTTCGCGGGCTCAAGTCCCAAAAAAAATTTTTTTTTTCGGGGGAAGTGGGAGAGGGGGGCCACTGCGCCACTGGCTCTCCCTCGCTACGCCACTGAAACCGGCATGTACATTGAAACATGCAGTAAATAATTCTTACACCACAAGTAACACCCTTTAGATTACATCGACATTCTTCAGTCTCAACTGAAAATTACTAAACCCCACAATTCCTCTGTATATTTTAGTTATCATATGCCCAGCAGACTTGACACGCTTTTCCCGTGTCAAGACTTGTTACGATTACGGTTAATGTGGGTTAATAACTAATTTCCATTGTTCTTGACGGTTAACCATTAATTTGTATTGTTGAGAACGCTGGAAAAAGTTATTACGACTAACTTTTCATTACGGCTAACGGTTACTTTTTTCACGTTATTACGGCTTACGATTAAATGTTTGGCCCTTTTATGGCTAACACTTTACCCCATTGAGACCCTCACAACTCGCTTCATGTGAACGGACCCTAATGAAAACCACTCTAGTACGCATAATAGTCAATAGTAGACTCGAAAACCATTGTTTTCTTTTGTTTTTCATCAACTAGTACGAATTAGTTAATCGACTTTCTTTCACGGGTGAAATAAAACCACTCTACTAACTAGCCTCCTTCGCAGGCAACCCTTTATGGGATTCCTTTGTCATAGGAGACAGGAAGCCCAAGAGGAGGCGCCTGCGGAGGAGGCTATTTACTGACTAATATGGAGACTATATTTAATATAATCACTCTGTTGTCGTTCTATATGTTTATTTTATGTGTTGTTTATTATATCTTTTATGAATATATCTAGGTGAATTCTTCAGACTGAACTGGCCGATCAGCGTGAAGTGAACTTGTAAAATTGAACTTGCGGTTAGCATAAATAAATAAAAAATAAATAAATATTCTATATTTATCCTCGGATTTTCTGAGTAGCATTTCTGCTAATATCTCCGAGACTCATTCGCACACTCGCTACCCCTACATTCGATATACTCTGCATACAATTTAAAAACTCACATGTTGATTTTTGCTGAGGGAGGAAAAACCGGAGAACCCGGAGAAAAAACCCTCGTGGCATGGTAGAGAACAACACATCAAACAAACTCAAACTCACATATGATCCAGTTCCCGAGCCGGGACTCGAACCCGGACCACAGCGGTGAGAGGCGAGTGGCTTAACCACTACGCCACCCATGCCACCCATAATAGCATTACCCCGAAGGGAAAAAATATAGCGTTACAGCTGCCCTGACCGGGAGTAGGGAGCTTCTGACTGGAGCAAATATAGCACTTTTCAGTATCTGACGTTTTACAAGGCTAGTGGCTTTGCAATATTACAGGTTTGGCATTAAAAATGTATATTTTGGAATAGAAACTATGTGTAGCTTTTGTTGAATGTTCTTATTGTCAGGAGAAAGGATGGCACAGTTGGTTAGTGCGCGGCCTTCAGTGCAAGAGGTCCCGAGTTCGATCCCCAGTGACTTTCACATCCTTGTTTCCTTTCCATGTAGCTTTAATTAGCTGTAAATACCCTTAAAACGGAGCACTGACGGAGAGAGGGGGTAGAGGGCGCACCTTCGAACGCTTGATCCATGAGCCTCTGGCTCGGGAAATCTGGGCAACCACTCCCTGCGATTTCGAAGTAAAATATTAGCCTTTGCCTTTTTGTTAAGGATAAAAACAACAACATTTTTCACCCAAAGCTGCATGGATATGAACCGGACTGTATAAACGTCATACGTGCGAAACTGGTCATAATAATAACAATAATAACAAAATATCTATTCAAGCAACGAAGCAAATTAGTTGAACTCGCTGCCTTCGGTCCATACGGCATGACCTGGAGCCAAATATTTTCCCATCCGGCCCTCCTACTCAGTCAATAAGTACATAGAATGTGCTGGCACCTTCCAGTCTCAAGATTGCATCAAAGTGTCATTGTAGGTCCCTACAACTTGCGAATAATGCAGTCACTCCATTGTCTTCTGTTCCTCCGCGAACGACAAAGGGGAAGAAGACTTGAGAGATCCCTTAGTCCCCTTCACATTGAAGACTTGGATTTCCCACAGGGGCATTAGATATTTTCAATGCATTTTGGCAGCTTAATTATTGAAGTGAGCATTCTCATACCAGCCATTAAATGATGGAGTTCGTGCCAAGCAAAATTCTCCCTGCAATAAGCGGTTTTTACAATGTTCCCTCAAATGCCTTTCAACAAACAAACCCATAGAACCTGCAGTAAGCCGTCCTAAGGACAAACCGATCTCCAGAAATCCCATAGCAGTGCCTTTGTCTCGCGGATTTTGAAAACTATCGGCGGCCATGGCAATAGACTGCACACGAAGGGAGCCGTGACATACTCCTTGGACAAAAACCAACCCAAAAACAATATATACATTGGGTAAAAAACGATACCACGAAGCAAATACGAAAAATAGTAAACAGCTCACATTGAGTAGGACCAAGATCCAAACTCTTCTTATTTTGACAAGTTCCAAGCAGTTCTTGCTCAGACAGGAGGCCAGAACAAGCTCTATTCCTCCCACTTGTACGCCTGCATCACTTAATAGCCTGTAGTATAGGTAGTGATCACGTGGTCTGAAGGGCGATGAGGGAAATGTAAGAGTCGATAGAACAGCTGTCAAGGACATATGCAGGGAAAAGTTTGCAAAAAAGGTATATGAAGCATATGGAAAAACTTTGAAAAGCACGGCTACGTCATGTGTCACCATCTTTGCTACTTCTCTTTGTCTTGAGCCGGTATTTTCTCGAAGAGCTGTGTATTTCACCTTTTGATGTTTGGTGGATGTCTTGGTGGAATCATGTTTGGTCAAGGAATTTTTGTCTAGTAGAGCGTAGAAGACAAGTGGCATGAAAGCTATTGGAATGCAGCAAGCTATGACAGTGCGAGGTGCAACACCAGCCCAGGTGGTAAGCCCTGAAATATGAACAGTCATTCCTCAGTTCAGAACGCACACATCGACTAGGGGAGAAATTTCATTGACATAAAGCCAGGCCTAGAAGAAGTCCCCTTTTGTACAGTTTTGTGTGCACTACCCAGGGAACACTTTTCACAATAAGATATTGTGTTTCCTACATAAAAATAATAACAAATAGCTTTTATATTTTTTGACTTGCAATTTATAGCGGGAAAATGGGCGCTTGAAATTTACCCAAAAAACCGGTTGGAAACACAAATGTGTCATTCTGATCGTAAAGTTCTGGAAAAATTTTCGGACAGATTAAAAAGGTTAAAAATTTTGCCATCTAGATAGTTAACTAGCTCCGGCATTTTGAGGCTTTGTGGCTTATATTCCTTTTTATTCTATACATACTGAGACATACTCACTGAAAAGCTATTGAGTAAATTTTCGTTCGTTCACTGGTTTCAGCCAATCAGAGAGGCAAACGACGTTTTATCACCATGATATGACGTCGTTCGCGGTTCTGATTGGACGAAGGATGTTTTTTCACTGCACTTGATGGGTTTTCCAGTCACCGCTAAGAGCGATAGGCGATAGGTAATAGGTCATTCCAAGACCGCAAAGCACTATTGATTTCTAACTTGATTTACATATGAATAGCCAAATATTTGGTGGAAGAGTGTAAAGAAAGATTTAGGATGGCTTAATTAAGAAATCAATAGTGCTTTGCGGTCTTGGAATGACCTATTACCTATCGCATATCGCTCTTAGCGGTGACAACCCTTTTTGAAATAGGTGTATATAGCTTTGCGGTTTTGATTCTTTTCAGTACTAATTTTATCGAAGGGTTTTCAGCCTTGGTAGTGCAATTTTAATCTTTATTGAGTAAAAGTTCTAAAAGATAAGCTTATTCACCGCAAAAGTCATCGATGTTATGCAAAAGAAGAGCTTTATAGAGAAAAAAGAGTTTCAAAACAACGCTCTGTGCTGCAAAAGGCGAAGGATGATTCACAGCCGACAGTTTTGGAGACATGTAATGAATAGAAATATATTTCAACTGAGCTCTTTTAGAAAAAGCTTGGAGGAAAACACTGATAAATCAAGTTCAAAATATTTAATTTCAAGTTTTAAGGGACATTTGAAATGCCAGGAATGTGTTTAACGGGCGTAAATTTGACTGAATTGCGCATGCTCGCGTGAAGAAGATGGCGGCTAAATTGTCTGCTCCCTGAATTCGAACCTTAAATTGTGTCTTTATTCCGTAACTTTGTGTTCCTGTACTTTAACGTTGTCATGACTGTATCTTTGGAGGATCTTAAAGCACTTTTAGACTCTAAATTGAGTCCACTTCATACAGAAATCTTTCAACTGAAAGAAAGCCGGCGGCCTACGTGAGACAAACCAATTTCTTGAATTGGCGAACACAAAATATGAAGAAGTCTCACAAAAACTTGAAGCATTTGAAACACAAAAATCCCAACTCGTCGCTGAGAATGCAACACTAAAGAAA
Organism: Telmatactis stephensoni; assembly: GCA_029948255.1. Lineage (NCBI taxonomy): Eukaryota > Metazoa > Cnidaria > Anthozoa > Actiniaria > Isophelliidae > Telmatactis > Telmatactis stephensoni. Next base: position 731,602 of record JALIZF010001795.1, on the reverse strand, counting down.
ACAATTCAAGTAATGGAAACTCAAATTCAGCAGCTCCAGAAGGGATCAATAACGGAATGCACTCCATGATTGCATTAAAAATTCTAGTTTTCAACAATTTAAATCTGGGATGAAAAGTAAATTTTTGAAAGAATACTAGTTGTTTGCCAAAATTCCAATTAGAAAAAAAAGATTGTTAAAATTATATCTATATTTATTTATATCCTCCTCCAAAATTATTTGTATATTTTCTTATATATAACAAAGTGTGTGTGTGTTATCTTTAACATGTGAATTACCATCAAAATTTGTGTGTGTTATCTTTAATATGTGAATTTAGTATCATCAATATTTGTATAGAGGATATTAGTGGAAAGAAAAATATTTCACGAGTGAGCGCAGCGAACGAGTGAAATATTTCTTTTCACGAGAAGATAAACTCCATATCTTCAAGCCGCCGTGTAATTTTCTTTTTATCATATAATTGCTGAGATTTTAAGAAAAAGAGCTGAACATACAACAAATAGTGCACCAAACAACGAAATAAAAATGTCAACTCGGCCGTTTTGGAACTGAAGTTTTACCGGTGAAATATCACAAGGCTTATACTTTAATTACATGCTACAAATGAGCTAAATTCATTATTTTTGGTTTCATTAATTGTTCTGCCATGTTGACACTACTGAGTACATAGTAGCTTGAATGGCGGGAAAATCAACCTGATATCATCACATGTGATGATATCGAAATCCTGCGCTCTGATTGGTTGTTTTTGATATCATCACATGTGAATGATATCAATGGCCGATACCCTATATATTTGCGCGCTCTATTGTGTTGATATCGAAGTAAGTATACGATAAACCATTATATCACCGTCATCTTAGCAATGTAAAATGTATAACTGTCACCTGGTCCTAACCCATCTTTAGCTCTCAAGTTATTTGTTAGGGCCAGTATCTTCTGTAATACTAATTTTACACTGTAATTTACTTTAGAGACACATAATTAATGTTAATTATTTAATTTTGATTTTGATTTTTGGTAGAGTTTGCTGTTTGAAATGAAAATCTTGAGCATCAAAAAACCCCACCTCATTTTCATGGCAAAATGACAAAAATCTATAGAAATCTCAGTATGTATATAAAGAAAAGAAAACATCATCTTCCCTATCATCAAACTCACTCGCTTGTTCCTCGCTCGTTCATTTTATTCTTCTCAACTCGTGAATAAATACCGTACGCGCGCACAATTTTCATGAAGTATTCTCTGTGAATTCGATAGATAACGTAAAAAATTCACAGCCGACTGTTACATGGTAACCATGTTTGTGGTTAAAATAACAGTGCTTTTTTCCCCAAGTGAAATAAAATGTTTTGTCGTTATAATAATAATTATCGTTATTGAAGAAACTTTTTCATATAAAAAGGACCTTAAAAACTTTTCAATCCTATTGTACTTGCCCACAAACATGCCTTCCAGTAAATTCCTCTATTGGCAGCAATATCACGATATGTACATGCTAGACTCATTTTGACCTCGTAAACTCTACTACCAAGTTTTCGTCCTACCGTTACAGCGCGTTTCACATAACTTTTGCCAATTTTTTCCGAAGTTCGTTCGGAAGTTCCGAAGTTCGTATCGTACTTGGGAAGTTCACAACGATTCGTTGGCGAACTTCGACCTTACTTCCCGCATAAATTCGGTAATTGAGTGGAACTGAGCAATGGAAGATTCTGCCAAGGAGTTTAAGGGGAGTTTAAGGCATGGTTGTCAACTTTTTAAAACACAATATGAAAGAATAACATGGATGATATCTTACAAAGCCGACTATCCTTGAAATTATTGAACGACAAAAACAAACTTGGCAAAAAAACCTCTAGCCGTTTTAAAGTACTATCATATTATACTGATTTATTACTATACAGAAAGATTCTTCGAAGCAGTATATCTATAAATCTTACATGTAAATGCTCCAGATTTAATTTGCCAAATATGATTTTACAACACTTGATACTAATCTCGCAATCTGATTGGTTGATTACCGTGTGTCAATAAGAGGACAGACACACTGTGCTCACGATATCTTGTCACGCAAAGCGATTTTTTCACTTATTTTTCTCTTTTTCCTCTCAAAAAAATGACTAATTTTGAAGAGTTTCCAACTTTTGAGCTTCAAAATTTATTTGAGAACGACGATTTCGTCCCCGAGTGGTCTGTTTCCGACGAGGAATTGATTAGACTCGTGAAAATTAGTGAACAGCAGTCAAAAGGTGTCGAAAAACAATCTCGTTTTGTGAACCTGACGGACCAGGATTTGACCGACATTATAAGCTCAGCGGAAGCTGCAAGAGGAACAAAAAGAAATACCAAGTGGATTATTAACACGATTGAAGGTTAATTTTGTAGTTGGAACTATATTGTTTGAAAATGCAAAGTATTTACGGTTTGTGGTTGTTTACACAGAATGGTGCCGTGACCGCGATGTTACCAACAGCTCTCTCTTAGAGATGAGCGACGAAATTCTTGACAGTGTCCTGAGACGATTTTATGCCGAGGCCAGGACCAAGAATGGATCCGGACGAACACAGCCGATCATCCCTGTTAGGCTTCCGAAACGCTGTAGAAAGGCATTTTGCCGCCAATGATAGATACCTGAAAATCTCCAAAAACCCAGAGTTTCAAAGCTCAAACAAGATGCTGGAGTGTAAGTTGAAATTGAATCGTCGACATGGAAAAGAAAATGTGAAGCACAAACCAGTTATTGAGCCACTGGATATCGAGAAAATGAAAGCCAGCCCATTTCTCAGTTTTGAAAATGCCACTCAGGTCTTCTCCGAAGATGTTTGGTTTATTGTCACTCTCTATTGGTGTAGACGTGGTAGCGAAGGACAAAGACAGCTTCGCCGCGACAGTTTTGCCTTTCTAACCGATGCTGAAGGCCAGGAGTATGCCATAATGACACATGACGAACAAACCAAAAACCACCAAGGAGGAATGTCAGAAAGGCCAACACATGAGAAGGACACAAGGCTGTATTCAACGAACCAAGTTGGTGACTCATACTGGTGTCTAAAAAAGTACGTAAACAATCTCAATCCCTGTCAGCAAGCGTTTTTCCAGCGCCCAAATCCAAAAGCCACAGCAGAAGATGAAATTTGGTATTGCAACCAGCCACTTGGCATCAATACACTGACAAAAATGCTGCGCTCGTGATTCCACTTGAGTTTTGAACATTATATGACGTCAAGAGTGTGTCAATAAGAGGACAGACAACTCCAAACCATCTGCAATTTGTTAAGTTTAGTTCTTTGTCAGAAATCGAATTTAGGGTAAAGATAAGATCTTCGGTGGTTGGTCTCAAAGATGACATGTCTACACTTTTATTTGCATACATATACCAAAACCGGCAAAGGTGCATTTACAGCGAAAAAAGAGAGCCACCAAAACTGAATCTTTGTATCTTGATTGTTTTTTTTTTTATGTACTTGAAATAATTATTCTGTACCTCTTTAGGCTCAGCACTTCCCTGTTTGATAAAGGTAAGAAACACATAACTAAATCGATGTTGACTAAAACCACGATCGGAAGTTGATTCTAACCGAAATACCGAATTTACACGGGAAGAAAGTTCGAAGTTCACCAACGAAGTTCGTTGTGAACTTCCCAAGTGCGATACGAACTACGGAACTTCCGAACGAACTTCGGAAAAAATTGGCAAAAGTTATGTGAAACGCACTGTAATAAACCTACCGGTATAACCAATAGAAGCAACAAAGGCGGTTACGTTGGAACCCCAAATAAATGCACCACTAAGGCTGTCCGCGCTGTCGTAGTAAGCGCTCATCCTTAAGCACGTTATTGTACCAAAGCCGTAGGGTAATCCAAGCATTGCAACTCCGGTGACTCTCAAATCGACATTGTGTGGCAGTACGATCATCAACAGTGATCCAGCTGTTAGTAGACTTTGAAGAACCATTGAGAAAGTGAAGGGAATTCGGCTGACAAGAGGTGGACTGCAAACCCTGCTGAAGACATCAGGCAGGGAAAACGACAGGATAATGACTGTACTAGACAGATTGGAACCTGCCAAGATGTCTTCTGTAGCTAACCACATCACTACTATATGGGGCAAGAATAGCAATAAGCCAATCATAAAGAAACAAAAAACTAAGTAACGATCTTGGCATAGAGGAATAGAGTCGTCCATTTTGAAGAACCTTGACTGATTTCAAAGTCAAAAGTCAATAGAGCGCCAAAGTTAATATATTATAACTGTTAAGTTTTTCCAACCGTAACCGTGCACAAGACTAAATGACACTGATCCCTACACATAACATGCAGACAATAAAAACTTCAGTGTCTGGTCAGTCAAGCATAATAAATGAAGGGAAAACAAATGTCTGTACAAAATAGTCACGAATATAGTCAGCGCGGCTTGGTTACGAGTCCCTAAAGCATGCCATGCATGGAATGCGCATGTTTAAGCCCGATTTAAGTATCGGTAAGCTCAATTTCTGTATTTGGCCTCTTTTCGCCGAAAAGGTCCTACGAGGTCTTGAAGGTCAACACCAGATCACAGTTTATGTCGCCCCTCCCATCTCCCCTCCGGCGACGTGTCAAGTCTGATTCACGCATCCACTCTTTGTCTCGACAAAGTCACGTTCCCCATAACTCAACCTAGAGTTGAGTATTTCACCGATGAGAATATGATACTGACTACCCAGGGACAACTGAGGGTCTCAATGGGATGGTGGCTATTACGGTTAATGGTTAATATTTTGGCTTTTTGTTACTATGCCATCGGTTGCATGAGTGAGTGAGTGAAATTCGGGCGAACTGCGGGTGAAATTCGGAAATCTCCGAAGGAGAGGCGAAGTTTCAAGCCGAAAGATACGCGAACTACATGCGCCGGCCTGAGAGCGTTTAAGGCGACTATTAATAATCAAATATAGGGTTTGTGGTTATAAATATACGGTTTGAGACCAAACCGTTCAGTTTAGTTCAGAAATATATCTGTAGGGGAAACGTTTGGTCCAGCCGCAGTAGTAAAGACCTTTTATTTGTCTGTCAACAGTAATTAGTGTTTGCCTTTGTCTTTCTATTATCATGCATGCGTATTATATATCTCCGAAATGCAAACATATTACCTGCAAATATACCAGTTTATTCAACTTTTTATTTCACTATGTATCTCAATTGTTTGCTGTAAAGACTTCTACATCGGCATTATTGGCACAACAAATCGTGTATTTTTTCGTTCATGTTTCAGATGTTTTATCCATTACTGGACCAACGCGTCAGGTCAAATAGAACATAAAAATAAACTAGACGCACACGTGCGTTCACTCGTGCCCCGGGAGCCCCTTTTAGGAGAGGCTCCAATGACCGGCCCCGTTCGTACTCTTCTCCGAGCCGTTTCACGCATTTTTCACCATTCCGGAAAATAGTTAACCGTAATATAATGACATTTTTTGAATCGGCTAAGCTTAAACTAAAGAATATCTGATTAGTCAATTTGTCTGTTAGCAGCTATTAGTGTTTGCCTTTGTCTTTCTATTATCATGCATGCGTATTATATATCTCCGACATGCAAACATATTACCTGCAAATATACCAGTTTATTCAACATTTTATTTCACTATGTATCTCAATTGTTTGCTGTAAAGACTTCTACATCGGCGTTTTTGACACAATAACAAATGATTCGTGTATTTTTTCGTTCATGTTTAGGATGTTTTACATATGAATAAAAGACATTACGTGACCAAACGCGAGGTCAAATAGAAACGTATAAATTGTCTGGTGATAATTCGATATCGGTACAAAAACCTTTCAAGATCTCTTGAAGTCTTGAATGAGGAATATTATTGACTTGCTTCTATGTATGTTCGTTTAGCAACATGTAGGATGAGAAAATCGTAGTTTTCCAGCTCATAGGAAATAGTCTTTACCCGTCTTTATCGCGAGGGCCTCCTTTCCAGTACTCCATTTCACTGCATGAAAAAATGGATTTGCAAGGCTGTTGAAAATGATGCAAATATTGTGCAAATACCATATTTGATTCACTTTGAACAAATTTGCATCTTTGCAAAGATCATGTTAAAAATATATTTGCAAGCAATACAAAGATTGATTGAAGACCTTTTTCACTATTCTATTTGCTAGGGATAAGAAAATATGGTGAAAATTTAACATTTAGATTTGTATTCACCTTAGTGCAAATGTTAATCAAATTCAATATTTCATATGTATACACTGCTAGAGCAAATATGTGCAAATTGTTAAATTTACTGTCTTGCCAATTACAGCTCAAAGATGAAGCAAATAATCATCTTTGCAATGCTTTTACTAAAGTGAAGTTCAAATCAAATCAAATATTATATTTATATTTGCTAGTGTGGCTATCTTATGCAAAATTTTAATTTCACTTCATCATCAAATACTAAGCAAAGATGAAGAAAATATTATTTTTGCAATGCTTTTGCTGTAGTAAAGCTCAAGTCAAATCAAACGCAAAACTCTAAATTCACTACAACAACAATTAGAGCAAAGATAAAGCAAACAATATTTCACTCATGCTTCTTTTTTATTTTCTATGAGCTATAAATTATAAGAAAATCAATATAAATACAGTAAAGAATATAAAGTATGCATTAAACTACAGTAAATACTTCTTTCGTTACACTCATGTTTCTATAATATTGAAATTCTAGGAGATTTTACACAGATCTTTGGATGCAGCTTTGATAAAATTTTATTTCAAACTGGTATGTTAGAGTTTAATATTTTTCAGTAGAGTGACCAGTCCAAGGAATCAGATACAAGAGTTTTAATGTTCTGTTATTCTAATGGCTTTTTTCAATTCAGATTTTCTAAAGTATTGCCATGTTATAATAATTATAGTTGGCAATACTTTAGAAAATCTAAATGCACAAAAAGTCATTAGTATAATAGGGCATTGAAACTCTTGTATTTGCTATGTGGAACGCTGCTCGATTCATCGAAAGCACGTAAACATTTCCAAATCTTGAAGAACTGCAAGTCATATTTAGCCTTTTCGTCTATTTTCGAGCCATTGTCAATTGTAAAAACAGAAAGCTCTTTGTTCGGGATCAATTTCTGCTGAATTCCTTCGATGAAAGTTGTCAAACTATTCTCAAAACACCGCTTGAGTCGTACTGATTACTCAAAAAGTACGACAAATGTGATTGGCTTATATTTGCACAAGTTTTGAGAATTTTAGTTTTGATCAGGAAATAACACAACTTGATCGTTCTTAAAATACCTCTTGCTATATCATAAAAGCAATACGCCTACAGCTCGTGATTTTCAAACTTTTCTCAGTGTTTCTCCCAACATCACGCGTGCTCTATTTCACCGGTAGAGTCATAGAAATCTATCTTCTATTGCTTAAATATAAGTTATTGAAACCCAATAGGCGACTACTCTGGCAAATCATATTTAGAATACGATAAATCTAATAAGTCGTTCTATATCGCTATATCAAACAACCAACACGACTTACTCCAGCTTCAAAATCAAGCTCTTATCAGAAGCTCGCTTCCAACGATTCAGAAACCAATTATCCTATCTTCTTAGGAGTCGTTCTCTCTCAAAATATCCTTTGAGAGCACTAAGTGTCTGACATTTTCTTTCCATCCAGTGGGCAGCCAGATTTTGAGAGCAAAAGAAGAGATTTTCAAGCAAACTTTTCAGCATTCCAAGGAATAACTGCACTCAGCTAAAATGGCTGACCGGTCGCTGGCCGCCAAAATTCAAACTGCTGTCACGTGATGAAATACTGAGGTCTCATTGGTCATGAAGTGCTTCTCCATTCCAGTTTTCCTCGGATCAGATACGGACACAGGTCGACCACAGGCTGACGATAATATTCTCCTCCAAAGCTCATACAACAAATGATTAATGTCGAGGTATAGAAGTTTTTGAATATTATGGTTTTGGAAGTAAGTAATACAATAAGTTATGATATAATAATAATAATAATAATAACAACAACAACAACAACAACAACAACAACAACAACAACAACAACAACAACAACAACAACAACAATAATAATAATAATAATAATAATAATAATAATAATAATAATAATAATAATAATAATAATAATAATAATAATAATAATAATAATAATAATAATAATATAATGCATTTATATTGCGCCTATACAAATATGCTCTAGGCGCATGGGAAAGAGGGAAAAAAAAGTCATTTCAAATTATAAGCTAATTTGAAAAGATGAGTTTTCAGTGAAGACTTGAACAATGCCAGAGAAGTTGTAGTCCTTATATAAGACGGAAGAGAGTTCCAAAGTTCAGGGGCACACACACAGAACGAACGACCACCATTTGACTGAACACGAGAGTTTTTACGAACAAGTTGAACATCAGTAGAAGAGCGCAGATTTCTTGTAGGTTTGTAGAGAGAAATATCAGAGGAATGAAGTGGTTTTATTTGGCCCAATGAAAAGATGGTAAGCAAATCGTGTTGGAAATGACTTTAAAACCACTGTATTTTTATAAAAAATGAAAAATAGCACATGTGGAAATAATACTTTGAGCACAGCTATAATCATGGCAAAGAATTTTGATACAGGACTGATTTCAGCAGTGGTCAACTCTTAGTCCAAAACATTTCAGTAGTTCAAAATGTCTGTAGTTGGATTCTAGAAATTATAAAATAACCAGCGAACCCAACTACAATCTCCATAAAATACAGTAAATTAACTTTATTGATAATTAACCAATATCATTGTGTTCGGTTCACTGAGTTTGGTTGCGAGTCTGAATGTAGGATAGCGTTAACTTAGGATTGAAATTAATATTTTCATCAGACCTAATTTGTTTGCTGTCATTGGAGATACCGTTTTTTGCGAGAGAACGCCGTATCGGCGGAGTTTAACAACAACAACAAAAAAACTATGTACAAAAGATGATACATTTCTAAACTGATCTTTACTGTTATATTTGCCGCGTTCAAAGCTTGGGATCTCAAATTTCTTCCAACAGTGCCTGTTACACGATTGCGCATGTGTAAATTACACTTGTAGTGTCCCACATGGAAACAGTACGTATTCATTGGTAAAGATTTTGCAAATCATAACAGCAACGGCTGCACTTAACGAGAGTCAGGTACTATCAATGTTTGACGGAACTAAATATAGAGGGTCTCAATGGGGGGATATCAGTCACGACTCACTCTTAAAAAAATCGCTGTTTCACGACTCACGGTTAATTTTTCCGAATCACGGTTAACCTAAGCGTTTTGAAGAATTTGCGATATAGCACGAAGAAAAAAATATTCGTTTTAATTCGCTTGACATGTTTTCAAACACTCTTGGGCCTTAGCGACTGCCATAAATTAGTAAAGACTATGCATTTGTGTAATATGAACAATCACGATGATGCGTCTAGTTAGTTATTAAAATAAAATTCTTCAGAATTGATTATCTTCGATGAGTCAACTTAAGACAACCAAGACCAACTAACTATACAAAGTTACGCATAGCCTGCCTTATTATACTATTATAATGATTGCTTGAGTATAAAGCTCACCGTTTAGTTCTGATTCGCCATCGGTTCCTACTAGTAATGGAAACTCCAAGTCAAACTGTTGTTGGGTAGCAATCCGAAAATTTTCAATCCTTCCGCCCATCTTTGGCAGAAGATATAGCTTGAGTTTAAATGAACCCAAGCCGAACGTTTTGGCCTGTTCCTTGAGGCCCAGGTCATCAATTATTTGCCTCTTGAGAACCGGGGGGGACTCCTATATATAAGTGGACGGGGATGCTCGTCGGAAATTTTAAAAATGACCCCTAAAAGGTACCAAAGTCATATCCGGGTGGGCGTGGCAATACATGTTTTTACCCCTAAAAGGTACCAACTCAAAAACACTAAATTTATCATTTTGCATATTTTCAAGTCAATCAAGCGATCAATTGTGTCTATTTATATACGAACAATTTGATGGTCGTGCAATCTGATCTTTGTTTCCAGCATTTAATCGTTGATAGAGGAAAAAATTACCCTAAAAGGTACCAGCTATGTCTCTAGTAGTCCACTAAAGTCTGGGACACCCTAAAAGGTACCAAATCGCTGATTTTGACCCCTTAAAGGTACGACGAGCATCCCCGTCCATTTACGATCGGAGTCCCCCCCCCCCCCCCGGGGTCATTAATCTTTAAACGGACTTTATACCGCTCACAAGGCTTCTTTTTACCCATTCGATAGAAGCTTACCATGCCTCTTATGACGGACATGGTCTTATAAACACAAGAGTTTTAAGTATTCGAGTACAAGTACAAGTCGAAGCAAAAACTATCACACGAATTACACAAGTTAGTCAATCATTGACACACTGAGGAGAATAGAAACTGAGACGCCTGGACAAAGACCACCAAGAGTAACATAGTGAGCGCCTGGCTGACGCCTAGTCGACCTAGTCAACTCGCCCAGGAAGATCAGGCAACACTCAAATGTCATTGGTCTCACGCCCCAGCGCCACAGGAAAGTTCACCTAGACTTTAGATCACTTAAATGCACTATAAAAAACGAAAATCACGGCTCACGCTACAAAAATTATTCACGGCTCACGATTACTTTTTTCGAATTTTCACGACTCACGGTTAATTTTTTAAGCGTTTCACGACTCACGCTTAACCCCATTGAGACCCTCAATATAGGCTTTGGGTCCTGGTAGTTTCCTCCCATGCAGTTAAGTCAAGGCACCGCAAGTTCCTCGGAGCTAAAAAGACCTTAAAGGCGCCCCGACATCCGAGGGAGGCCTAAGGTGGAAGCTCTTGCTTTCCAGAGGAGTTCGTTACTCCACCTGTAAGTAAAAGAGATTTGAAGCCTTGGTGCTGTGGTCTAGGGGAATTTTCATAATAAGTTTAAATAATATATTAAAGGATATAGAAGCTCAGCCAAAACGTCACATCAATTCAATAAAATATTACCACCGTGTGCATAACTACGCGTCCAGCCAGACTAAAGTCTTGATTAGGATTTTGGTCAATAGGCTACCAAAAATCCAGACAGAGGCGGAGTTTTCTATACAATGTCTGTACACTTTGCTGGCTTTCCGGTAGCCTATTGACCAAATCCCAATCGAGACTTTAGTCTGGCTGGACGCGTAATTATGCTCACGGTGGTAAACAACCGTGTGTTATCCCGAAAAAGTTCGTGTTACACTAGGTATAAATTGGTAAAGCTTACCGGATATACTCATAGTAAAAGATCTGATTGATATATACCCTATATCCTTGCTCAGTTAGTTTATCGAAATTTTGGGTAAAGCATTTCATAACTGCTGAAAACATTAGCTGTTTTGGCAAAAATCAATCCAAGCAAAAAAGAGCAAATCTTCTTTCACAGCAAATATAATACCCTCACAATTTTGTGTACAAAAAGCCAAGGGCAGACGCAACAGTTTGATTTTTGCTGTTCCTCCTAACTGTCATCTCTAACAAAAGCGTTTGCCTTATTAGACAGATAGATAACACTTTGCAGATGAGCAGCTAAATTAAATTGCGTGTAAGTTTATTTTCGCATAAGCGAGGAAAGGAATAGACTAAGCTTTAAAAGCGCAATACTATTAAGAGACAACAACAAACCTGTTTTACAGCTTTCAATGGATTTGGTGCAAATATGGTCGTTTACGTAATATTTGTATTGAGGTGCAAAATCTATTTACACTGATTTGCTTTGGTAGCGAATCAGTTAGGTAAAAGAAATGCAAATCTTTAAATTTATCCTTGTTTGCAAATGTATGTGCAAACATATTAAAAGATCATATTCGCTTAATATTTGCAACAGCTTTGCAATAGTTGCAAATATAATAATTACTATATATTTGCTACAAACATCAAATACAGTGCAAATATATAGTCGGAGATCTACAAAATTGCATTCAACAACCGGTTTTACAGCTTTCAATGGATTGGGTGCAAATATGATGTTTCAATAAGTTTTCATAGTAGTGCAAAATCCATTTATATTTGCTTTAATGCAAATATGCAGTAAAAGTGTAGCAAATTTGCAAATTAAGTTAATTTGCAAATATGTGTGCAAACATATTCAAAGGTGATATTCACTATATATTTACAACAACTATGCAATAGTTGTAAATATTATGATTGCCTTACGTTTGCTTTGAGCATCAAATAAAATTGAAAACCCGAAAGTTCTTGAAAACCCGAAAGAATATTTTCAGTTTCAATATTTTAAGGGTGGGGAGGACAAATTTCCAGTTGCACCTGGGCCATGTGCCAACATGTTCTTGCCATAGTTAGACCGGCATGAAGGATCTTCCTGTGGCTGGAACGTGTTGGCACATGGGTCCCGGCACTGCTAGTTTTTGATAGCTGCATAGAATATTTTCGGTGTTTCTATTTTAGGGTTTGGGGAGGATATCTTTTCTAGTTTTTAGTTACTTTAGTCAAGGCGGGTACCTCGCATGGGACTTCGTGTCCCGTTTGTACCCACCTCTTGGACAGTGCCTTTGTTTTGTTTTTCCACTTTCTCTAATTTTTGTATTTTAGTTATGGTTTGTCCAATAAAGTTGTGAAAAAAATGCAAATATAGTCCACTAAATACGCTCCATATTCACACAACACTCAAACATATGCAAATCCATTTTTTCGTGCAGTGTTTAGAGTTCGATATTTGGTCAAAGTATTGGAGATGAAGCTCAAAATAACAGCCCATTCTGAAGCTCTTATAAGTATATAGGTATATCTCGGGTTAAAAGCTCCAAATTACATTGTGATACTGCAGGAAAAGCCTGTCTCTAGAAGGTATTTTTTTTGTAGTCGGCCATCTTGCATTCCTAAAGTTCCTCGCTGGCGTTCACTACGGAGGTGATGAATGAAGGACATTGTTTTTTACGTTCTTAACCAATCAGGGGTGTAACACATGACCGATTGCGCAAGAATGCTGCATTCACAGGAAAAAAGAAAAACTAGACACACTCGTGCGTTCACTCGTGCCCAAGGTGAGGCCCTGTTTATAGGAGAGGTCTTAATAACTCACTTAACTGTCTCACTTAGATCCACTTCACGAACTGTATCAATTGACCATGCCATATAAATATAGTCTACCGTGACGGCCAAATTATTTACATTTTTAGACATGTTCAAGATGATCAAACCAAAGATAAATAGAATTCAACCACATAGTGTGTTCAATCTCTCATTTTATTCTATCGATCTGAAGTACTGAGACAAACGCTCAGCCTCAATAATTGTACGTTTGTGTACAATCAACCTAGGTGACGACTTTGACCCCCGCCTTCTAATTTACTTTGATAAGAATCCTACTTTGATAAGCCCCACATTCCAAAAGTCTTTTTTTCTTTAAGACCTCGTAAAATTCAAGCGAATATCTTGTTCTTTAAGTTGATTTTATTTCACTTATCGTCTGAATTGTTTGTCGTAAAGGCTCTACAACCGACTCACTAACATAGTAACTACTCATCTACATTTTTCTTTCATAGTTCAATATGAAAACATAAAACACGCATACTATCAGATCATCAGAGCACGTATACAACACAGAACTTCAGTCTCCTTCGTTTTCGATATTCAGATTTAGTACAAAAACCGGCCCCGTTAGCTCTCACAACTGTTTGACGGGAAATATACAATTGAATTCCGTCTATTGCTGTTCGTTTAGCAACATATGCAGTGAAAACTGAGAGGGGGACTCTGCTTTGATGATAAGAGCTCGCCAATTCTGGCTTACATCTGATGCTTGAGACGGGAAAGTGTACGACTTGAAGAAGTCCCTTTAGAATTCATTTTTTGGTCGTAGAATCGGAGACCGAGTTCAAAATAGCTGTCCATTCTAACGCTCTTATAATGGAGTTGGGTATGCCTCGAGTAAAAAGCTCGATACTTTGCTTTTTTTACTGCTCAAAGGGCCTGTTTTTAAAGCTGTACTCCAGCCATTGTCCACCATTAAATCCTGCCCAAATCGATTCCCCAGCTTCGAGGAGCTCACGCCTCCTAGAGGACTGATGAATGAAGGGCATTGTTTTTACGTTATTAACCAATCAGAGGTGTCTTAGAACGAACCAATCAGAAATAGCTGAGGACGAAAAGAGAAAAAAAAAACATTTGCAGTTTATAACTCGTTCCCGGCCTAAAGGCCTGGGCACGAGTAAAAAACATTTGCAGTTTATAACTCGTTCCCGGCCTATGGCCTGGGCACGAGTAATTAGTCGAGGTAAACCCCTACCCCCACCCCCAACCAGGGAAAGGCCTTGCCAGTAACCACATGGCCTCATAGAGGTCTATTTTTTGCGATTACTGTTAATGTGGGTTAATAATAATAATATCTAGTTTATTCAAACCCATTGCAGTTTATAATATAGCTTTTTTCTAACGAGCGCTCTGATTGGCTAAAAAGCGCTTGAAACCCGTGGTATATTTCCCCCATAAACCACAGGCACGGCTCAACACTTCTTTCTGCCGTAAAAAAAAAAGATAAAAACCAAAAGAATGTTCAATATAAAATACGTTTTTTATTGTTTTCTGATATATTAGCAAGTCACAGTTCACGACTTTCACTAGAACCTGATGTTTTGCAATGAAAAGCGACTGATAAGCTAGAGCAAACCTGAAATCGTGTATGAAACTTTGGATAGTTTTTCACAAAACAAATAACTCAAAAATTCAGGCAGTATTATAAGAACAATAAGTTTATTAACAATATTTGTATTAACAAGTTACTTTCCTTGATAAAATATAGTTCCTTTCAATTCAGCAGACTGTTATTACAGCTTTGATGACAACAAGCAAGAGAGCAACAGCGTGGAAAAACTCTCAAACTTACAAGTGATAGTTGAAGGCCGTTAAATTTACTCAATTGCCTTTGAAATATCTGCAATTCTGACATATTTTTTTCTGTGAACAAAACGTACACATGTACAAATAAGCCAATAAAAACACGAGGAGTAAAAAGGCAAATTTATGCTTCAAAGCATTCATTTTCAGAGCATCGAAATTACGGCAAAGCTTTAAAGCTTAAAAAAGTCTGTAAAAAGGACTTAATCCGCCTAAAAATTTTTGCACATACAAGAAAAAATTTTTTTCAGTGAAAACATGTATGCTTAGACACAAGAAAGTATAGAAAAGTACCTCAAAAGAGCAAATTTGTTGTCCACAACTTTCATGTCAACCTTCTTCAACGCCATTTTTGTCTCTTCGCAAAGGACGTCGATGACGTCATTTTCAAAATCAAGCCAATCACAACGCTCGTTGTATCTCAATCTCGAAGTAATGAGCAATCTTATTGGCTCTCTCATGATTCTTAGGAGAATTGATATTTTCATCTGCGAAATTTGGTTTTAAATGTTAGTTTTTTGCTTATAATTATTTTCCGCTATATTATAAAAGCAATAAACGATAGATTTCCGTGGTTTATCGGGGAAATAAACCACTTGGGATGTTGGGAGAACACTCGAAAAGGCCGAAAATCACTCGCCTACGGCTCGTGATTTTTTAGGCCTTTTCTCGTGTTCTCCCAACATCCCGCGTGGTTTATTTCCCCGATAAACCACGGAAATCAATCGTTTATTGCTTAAGTAACGGCTGAATTACAGGTTGATGCGCCTAAATTATAACACATAGCTAATACTTGTACAATGTACAATTGACTAATGACTAATATACAGATATTTAAGTGAAAACTATTATTATCACTTGCGTGATAATACGACTGTAAATGCAAATGCATATAGATATCAAGTATAAATAGACATTGCTGGATTAATCGAGGCAAAAAGGTTGATATTTAACAGTTACAAAGTTTTTAAAGCGTTCAGTTTTAACTAATGCAGGACATTCAGTTCTGCCAGAGCGTAACGACATTGAGGAAGTGCTTTGAACCACTCTATCATGGAGCATATGGTAAATCGGGTTTCCAGACTCAATACTCTCAACAAACTTTCCACAGGCTGCAGCTCTCCGTTCATGCAGGGATGAGAGACCGGATTCCACCAATGCCTCACCATAGGTAGAGTTTGGAAATATTATAGCTAGGGCACGTTTCTGTACACTTTCAATAGAATTAGCAAGATAAGTTGGGAAACTAGAAAAAACAACTGATGCATATTCAAGAACGGAGCGTATCAAACTACGATAAACAGAAACGATATCGGAAGAGGGAACACGGGCTCTCTTGAGTTGCCTTAAAGCGTAAAGCCTTCGATTAGCTTTCTTTATCACATAGTCGCAGTGAGCAACCCAAGTCAAGTCATCAGAAATGTAAACACCCAAAAGTTTGAATGACTTGACACGTTCAATAAAGGCACCGCCGGTCACAATGGATTGCAACTCACAACTATTGTAATGAAGAAAGTCAATCACCATTTCCTTACACTTAGTAGGATTTAATTGCATGTTATTAGTTGAGGCAAACTGTTGAATGTCATTAACAATGAACTGCATCACTGATAATGAATTCCTAGGAATAATTTCTAATATACTAAGATCGTCAACAAACTTCACACGGGGACCCCACGTAGCTACGAGGTCATTTACCATAACAGCAAACAGGATAGGGCCCAACTTTGTGCCCTGGGGTATGCCGCCATTCAACACCTTTGATCCCGAGCATACCGAGGCCAGGCGTACAAACTGGGTCCTACCCTGCAAAAAAGCAGCTATCCACCTTAGAAGGCTTGTATGGATGTTATAATTAGCGAGCTTGTTTAGCAAGATTCCGTGATCTATAAGATCAAATCCCTTACGGAAGTCTGCGAAAAAAAGCCTTATCAAGCAATTGCCCCGATCGAGGGCTTCAAGAACTATGTGGAGAAGATAGACTAAAGCTTGTTCAGTTGATTTTCCTTGAACAGCAAACTGGTTATTATCTAACTTATCTAGAATGGAAGGAAGTATTCTGGTTAAAGTGAAGCCTTCGAAAACTTTTGCGAGCTGACTTGTAAGCGATATAGGTCTTATGTCTTTCTCTATACACGAGGGAGGTCGCTGTTTAGGGAGAGGGCAGACCGCGGCTCTCTTAAGGAGCGACGGAATAAAAGCCTCAGTTAATGATGAATTATAAATGTCAGCAACAACTGGCGCGAGTTCGGGAGCAAAAAGTTTCAATATAGTGTTTGGTATCCCGTCAGGGCCAGGAGACTTCTTGGTTTTTACGGAGACCAGAGCTTTATAAGCCTCACTGGAAGAAACAAGCAGGTTTTCAGGAACACACTGGTCGCAGACAATGCTTGTAACATCAGAAGGAGTAAGAGGGACGAAATTAGCAGTGAGCCCAACGAAAAAATCGTTAATCTTCTCACACAACGTTTGAGGACAGTCAACACTTGTGCCGTCAATAAGATGACTATACCACTGTCCATCGGACATCGACAATCCAGCAAGGTTTTTAATGTCCTTCCACCATTTGGAGATGTTAGAGTTCTTTAGGCTTTTCACTTTTGAGGAATAGAACGACGCCTTGCGGCGTTTGATGGACTGCTGAACTCTGTTACGCCAGTACTTAAAGAGTGGTGCCTAGTTAGACAGGTCTGTCTTTTAGAGATCCAATTTTTAATTGTAGAGGTCATCCACGGCTTGTCGCTGGCATGGACCCGAGCAGCTTTGGTTGGTAAGAAGCGATCAATGGCTTCAGAAACTGTGCGGTGGAAATAATCAAATTTGGCCTTACATGAATCAAGATCGTACATATATTGCCATGAGAAGGATGTCATCCATCTCCCAAATTCTTTTATACAGCTATCTCTTAAGTCACGTGTCACTGTAGTATTCTTAGGTGCTTTTACAGGAACTTTTGGAGACGAAGGTTGGATGAGGATGCAATAGTGGTCGCTTGTATCGATTTTTGGTAATTGCTTAGGAGCAGACCACAACTTGGGAGAGTTTGTCAGGAACCAGTCGAGAACACCAGTATCCCTTGTAAGGAATTTAACAATTTGCGTTAGACCACACATACGTCTGATGTAGGAGGATGAGATGTTCGTAGAGTTCGAGTTGAAATCACCTACGACACAGACCAAACAATCAGGGTGGCTTCGCAGATAAGAGTCAGTGTTCCTTTGGATATGATTTATTAATCTATAATTGTCAGCCACCGTGGACTGAGGGGGGTGGTAGATGACGGCAAGCAGGATGACGGACACCTGACGAGGGAGACGACGAGGTCTTATTTTAAGCCACAGAGACTCGATAGAGGGCTCATTACAAACTTCAAAGTCAGTGAGACGCGTACATGGGATCGTGTTATTAACGTATATGGCAACACCTCCACCACGAGATGGTCGGTCCTTGCGGAACATGTTGTAGTTACTTATTGCGATTGCTGAATCAGGAATTTCATCGGAAAGCCAAGTTTCAGTAACGCAGATGATGTCGACGCGGTATTTTGATGTGCTATACACTCCAATTCGTCAACCTTTGGTGCCAAGGATCGAGTATTGCAGAGTAAAACATAGGGTATGCATGAAACATTGTTTATATTTGATAGTGTAGGTTTAGAGCTACCTTGAATATCTGGAGGTTGTGGTAGAATGATCCCTTGAATTGAGTGATTGGGATCTAAGCGATCTTTTACCCGTTTGCCAGCACGTTTACCTCTATATCTAAAGATCCCGATGGACTTGAGTTCACGATAAAGAGTTGAATCAATGAAGGATGACTGTTCACGGCGAAATGTTTTTAGTTGGTCCCTTGAGTATTGCAAAGGAGTAGATTGACGAAAATTTGAAGTCGTATTCAAATTTTGTCGATTTCTGGTTTTTGACAACTGGAAATCGATAAGATCACTATAAAGCGTTGTAGGACATGGTCCAGGATTAAGAGCGACATCCGAGAAGACAGTAATGTCTATCGGGGGATCGTGGCCAGGAATAAATAGCGCGACAGATCCATGCTTTGTCAGCTTATTCACTGGTAGCTTGGAATAGTGAAACCCAGTAATGGTTAGACGACTTAGAATTAGACCAGTATTTGCCAACCAGAGCAAAGTAGTAGTAGGTGAAGGTGAAGTACATGACGTTGATTGGATTATAGAGCGATTAATCCAGCAATTTTGGAAAAGTGAAACTATCAAGAGAGCGTAAATGAAAATCGTGGCAGCCATAACCGGCGCCTGCGCAATATACCTATGCATGTGTTAATAACTAATTTCCATTGTTCTTGACGGTTAAACATTAATTTGTATTGTTGAGAACGCAGGAAAAAGTTATTACGACTAACTTTTAACGGTTACTTTTTTTCCCGTTATTACGGCTTACGATTAAATGCTTGGCCCTTTTACGGCTAACAGTTTACCCCATTGAGACGCTCACAACTTGCTTCATGTGAACGGACCCTAATGAAAACCACTCTAGTAGCGGAGCTCCCGCGCGGGCCGAAGGCCCGCGCGAGCGGAGCACCATACCTAAGAAAAAATGGTAACCCATCGAGTTGATTTTTCATGGACACACAGGGAGCCCAACGGCTGTACGTCCGTCCGTACATACATACATACGTCCGTACATACGTACATACGTCCGTGTACATCGCGATGCTGATTGGCTGATTGCTTTTTGGCGCCAACTTGACGCGCGCTGACACTTTGAAAACTGAAAATTTACAAGTTTCCTTGCAGTTTTAACTTGCAAAGCTTAAAAATAGTATTCTCGAAACCTCGTAAAAATTTAGCGATTTTGATGAACATTAATCTGTGCCAATCTTGACAGGTTAAAGCGAAAAAAACCGTACGTTTGAATTTTTTTCGGGCCTGGTGTCGTTCCAAAAACTGCTCGAAAGACGAAAGACACAGAGGATATTTTCAAAGTTGGACGACTTTTTAGTTGGATTTGTAGTTTAAAAAAATTCCTCATATAATGAATAAGTCATTGAGGATCGTGTATTCTTCGTTTCGTGAAGATGCCTTCAGTAAAGCTGCTTAAAAATCTAGCCAAAGTTGGAAATAAATCAAGAATCGTCTGCATTGAGCGTGAAACAAGGACCAGTATGCTTCGAAAAGACAACAAGGAAAGCACTTCAAGGTAAAGACCCTGGCCAGAAAATGATATCAAAAAGTCTCTTGTACCTATATTTGATCTTTTATCTTTGATTTGGGATTGATGACTTAAAAAAAACCTTTTATGCACGTTGAACTGTGGCCAAGTTTAAAGAAACACTCGATCAAGCCTTACATGAAATGTACAACGACATTTTGTTTTACGGTGAACTTTTTGCACTAGTTCTAATAATAATAAAATTAGTAAAAAAAAATTGATTTTGAACTTATTTCAACCCCACTAATGTGTAAATACAGCTCAAGTTTTGGTCTGGAATTTAATGAAACAATTGACAGGAAAAAAAGAAGGAATTTTGCCATGCAAACTAGAACTGGAATTGTTTTTATACTTTATTCATCTGGATGAAGTTGCTCAGTGAGCCCTGTGAAGCCTTAAATACAGACTGAAAATGCTTAATTCCTTGTTTTCTTGTTATTTCAATTAGCTGTTTTTATAATCACTTTAAATTGTATTATCAGTGTAATCTGGAAGAGAAAAGTGGGAGACAAGTATTCGCCTAGCTAGTGTGTCATTCTTTTCTACATTAAATAACAAAACAAAATAACAACAACAACCACAAAAAACAAGATGTCACAAATATAGTGAAGACAGACAAATCAATATATGTTGTTCTGTAATATTCAGGATGTCGAAAAGGTTTAATTACTTGTATCAATTTAAAAAAATGTTTTGGAGATTTTGCTTTCTATTATGAACCCTTACAAAGTCAGTTATGAAATCTGACAGTGAATCTGAATATTAAAATTTACTGTAACAAAGGTCACTGAGCATACAAGCCCATACAATATACAAACCAAAACCAAAACTTATTTTAAAAATGCTTTTTAAATAATCTTCATTTCAACTTTTTCAATTACCACAGGAAGCCCAATTCATTTGAATCAAGAACATAAAAAAATTAAAATTGAAATTGGAGCTTTGCTTTTAGGTAGTAGTTGTTTTGAGTTGTTTTACAATTTCATCTAAAGTCATGATTAGTGTAACCTGGAAGAGAGAATTCTTGTTTTGTGTAAAGACAACTATTTATCAGTGTCATTCTACTCTACATAATAAAAAAAAAACCAAGATGCCACAATACTGTCAAGACAGAAAAATCTAAATATAATTTTCTGCAATGTCTAATTGTTTAATTGAAGGATGTTGAATTAGGTTCAGTATTTATGTGAATGAAATCAGTTTGAGGGATTTTTGCATCCTATTTCTGAGAATTATGAAGCACTACTACTAAGTCAATTATAAAATCTGACACAAATATCTGAATAAATATCACTATGGTCACTGAGTTGAAAGCCTTATAATTCTCAGGAGACTGAAGGGCAAGAAATAAAGCTTGATCTATAGTCTTTATTTCAACTTTTACAACAAAATGCAATCTTTGTTTGCCTATTACCACAGCAAGCCCAATTCATTTGAATCAAAAACGTCAAAATAAAACAAAGTATTTAAAATTATTATTATATTTAAATGGGAGCTCCGCTATTAGGTAGTACCTAATTTTTATATTACGCATAGTTATAATAGTCAATAGTAGACTCGAAAACCATTGTTTTCTTTTGTTTTTCATCAACTAGTACGAATTAGTTAATCGATTTTCTTTCACGGGTTAAATAAAACCACTCTACTAACTAGCCTCCTTCGCAGGCAACCCTTTATGGGATTCCTTTGTCATAGGAGACAGGAAGCCCAAGAGGAGGCGCCTGCGGAGGAGGCTATTTACTGACTAATATGGAGACTATATTTAATATAATCATTCTGTTGTCGTTCTATATATTTATTTTATGCATGTGTTGTCCATTATATCTTTTATGAATATATCTAGGTGAATTCTTCAGACTGAGCTGGCCGATCAGCATGAAGTGAACTTGTACAATTGAACTTGCGGTTAGCATTACCCCGAAGGGAAAAAATAGAGCGCCACTGCTGCCCTGACCGGGAGTAGGGAGCTTCTGACTGGAGCAAATATAGCACTTTTCAGTATCTGACGTTTTACAAGGCTAGTGGCTTTGCAATTTTACAGGTTTGGCATTAAAAATGTATATTTTGGAATAGAAACTATGTGTAGCTTTTGTTGAATGTTCTTATTGTCAGGAGAAAGGATGGCACAGTTGGTTAGTGCGCGGCCTTCAGTGCAAGAGGTCCCGAGTTCGATCCCCAGTGACTTTCACATCCTTGTTTCCTTTCCTTGTAGCTTTAGTTAGCTGTAAATACCCTTAAAACGGAGCACTGATGGAGAGAGGGGGTAGAGGGCGCACCTTCGAACGCTTGATCCATGAGCCTCTGGCTCGGGAAATCTGGGCAACCACTCCCCGCGATTTCGAAGTAAAACATAAGCCTTTGCCTTTTTGTTAATGAAAAAAACAACAACATTTTTCACCCAAAGCTGGATATGAACCGGACTGTATAAACGTCATACGTGCGAAACTGGTCATAATAATAAGAATAATAACAAAATATATATTCAAGCAATGAAACAAATTAGTTGAACTCGCTGCCTTCGGTCCATACTTCATGACCTGGAGCCAAATATTTTCCCATCCGGCCCTCCCACTCAGTCAATAAGTACATAGAATGTGCTCGCTCCTTTCAGTCTCAAGGTTGCATCAAAGTGTCGAGTCATCGTAGGTTCTTACAGCTTGCAAATAATGCAGTCACTCACTTGCCTTCTTTCCCCCCGCGAACGATAAAGGGGAGGAAGACTTGAGAGATCACTTAGACCCCTCGACGTTTTCACATTGAAGACTTGGATTTCCCACAGGGGCATTAGATATTTTGAATGCATTTTGGAAGCTTAATTATTGAAGTGAACATTCTCATACCAGCCATTAAATGATGGAGTTCGTGCCAAGCAAAATTCTCCCTGCAATAAGCTATTCGTACAATGTTCCTTCAAATGCCTTTCAACAAACAAACCCATAGAACCTGCAATAAGCCGACCAAAGGACAAACCGATCTCCAGAAATCCCATAGCAGTGCCTTTGTCTCGCGGATTTTGAAAACTATCGGCGGCCATGGCAATACACTGCACACGAAGGGAGCCGTGAAATACTCCTTGAACAAAAACCAACCCAAACACAATATAAACGTTGGGTAAAAAACGATACCACGAAGCAAATACGTAAAATAGCAAACAAACAACATCGAGTAGGACCAAGATCCAAACTCTTCTTATTTTGACAAGTTCCAAACAGTTCTTGCTCAGGCAGGAGGCCAAAACAAGCTCTATTCCTCCCACTTGTATGCCTGCATCACCTACTAGCCTGTAGTATACGTAGTGATCACGTGGTCTGAAGGGTGATGAGGGAAATGTAAGAGTCGACAGAACAGCTGCAATGGACATATGCAAGGAGAAGGTTGCAAGAAAGTAATACGAAGCATATGGAAAAACTTTGAAAAGCACGGCTACGTCGTGTGTCACCCTCTTTGCTACTTCTCTTTGTCTTGAGCCGGTATCTTCTCGAAGAGCTGTGTATTTCACCTTTTGATGTTTGGTGGATGTCTTGGTGGAATCATGTTTGGTCAAGGGGTTTTTGTCTAGTAGAGCGTAGAAGGCAAGTGGCATGAAAGCTATTGGAATGCAGCAAGCTATGACAATGCGAGGTGCAACACCAGCCCAGGTGGTAAGCCCTGAAATATGAACAGTCACTCAGCCTTAGTTCGGAACATATGTACACTGACTAGGGGTGAAGTTTCACTGACATGAAGCCTTTACAAGTCTTTATACGGTTAAGGTGGATCCTTACAGTTTTTGGATAGCCATACCAGACATTTTGAAATGACTTTTTCCCAAACGGCCAGAAGTTCGATTGAAATGATGGTTACATCACTCGTCAGTCTTACTTTGAAGTTTATAATAATTACATCAACTCAGCTATCACGAAGTAATGTGTCGTGACGATTGCAGTGTAGCACAAATTTGCATAACCATCGACCGTGAACAGCACAAAATATGAGCGTCGTAGCATGTATACAATTTGTCTGCGCATGTCTGTGTTTTGGGCTTGAAATTCATTTGCATATCGAATGCAAGAGATTTTATGTTAACACGGAATATTTGGCTGGCTATCTCGTTCTTCAAAATTATGTTCAACTACCGAAATACTGAGACAACTAAAACATGAGCAGTCTACCTACCGCTAGTGCGCTGTGGATAACCATCCAGATCGAAGGCACTCCAGATGGGAAAATATCACGCGTCAAAGTCAGTAGAAAGTTGTGAGAAGGACCAGAACTCCGCACTTTCGAGTTATAATATTGGCGTTGAATTCACATATAAGGTAAATTTAGTAATGGATGCTATTACCAACATGGTACTGTTGGAATTGGATCCAATAAGAGTACTCTGGACTTTATTGATTGTTGAATAATTAGCCATGTTTACTGGAATCTCGCGCAAAATTCTTGCATTTCATTCTGAAAATTTTACATCTTTGACAGCGCCCCCCAGCAAAATTATTTAATAATACGCTTTTTCCATGCTTCGTTCTTGTAAATCAGAGCTTTCTTTGTGGAAACTCCTTGTCCCTCCATGTGATTTCAAGTAATGTTTACAGCCGGGTTCAAGCCTTGTTAAAATTGACTAAATTCGGTAGCCTATATTTTATAATCTGCAAAATTTATCTAGAAGTTAATGACCTGTTTTTATACATGGTGAGGCATACAGTTTATGCCGTATGAAGCAGCGTTTTATACTTTATAAAAGAGCAATAAATTCATCGCTGAAATTTGCATGCAAACAACGTGCTGGGAAACACGTTCACAAAACTGCTTTTGATCACATGTAGGGACCACGAGTTTGGACTTAAAAAGCTCAGTTTTGCAAGAAAGAAACGTGGAAAAAGCGAATTACTAAATAAATTTGCTGGGGGGCGCAGTCTAAGATGTCAAATTTTGAAAGTGAATTGCAAGAATTTTGAGCGAAAAAGTACGACATTCCAGTAAACATGGCTAATTATTGAACGATCGATGGAGTCTAACATACCCTTATCGGGTGTAATCTACACAGTAACTTGTTGTTAATGGCTTCCACTGCTTAACGTACCTTACATATAAATTTTGCGCCCACAATATTACCCGAAAGTGCGGAGTTCTGGTTCTTCTCACAACTTTCTACTGACTTTGACGCGCGATATTTTCCCATCTGGAGTGCCTTCAGTTTGGATAATTATTCACAACGCACTAGCGGTAGGTATACTTCTCATGTTTCAGTTGTCTTAGTATTTCGGTAGTTGATCATGATTTTGAAGAATGAGATAGCCAGCCAAATGTTCCGTGTCAACATAAAATTTCTTTTATTCGATATGCAAATGAATTTCAAGCCCAAAACACAGACATGCGCAGACAAATTGTATACATGCTGAGCGTCGTTATATAGCCAACTTGAGATTTTTTTTGAACGCGTTAGAACGCATCAATCAAAATGAAACAATTTAATAGACTTCCTTAATATTTGAAGAATAGATTACCGAATTTATAAGAATATCGTAGGCGTCGTTTTTTCTTTCTAGAATAGCGCTTGAATTGGAGTTTGTCTCAATTAGGCAAGCACAAGTCACCTCGCTCGGAAGGAAAATTAATTCTCAAAACTGAACACGAACTATTCCTCCAAACTCAGCACGCTTTAAAACAAATAAGTACAAGATACGTTTAGGCTTTATTTGAAAGCATTTCATCCAGTAATTTTAAGTCAAAATAAGCAATTCTTTGCAACCTCCAAAATGGCGCATAAAACCTGTTCCTGCGATTTACTCAAAATCAAACATACGTATTTTTTAAAAATTCTTGTATATTTTGAGGGCCTAATGTCATAGCTTAACGTGCTGGTATTCTCTTTTCTTAATCTGATCAGGATGGCCTAAAATACGAGCTCGACTGATTTCAATATTTCTTGTTTATCGTTGCCATAGTAACGTAATCTGGACTGATATGTGTATCATTATAGACTTCAAACTAAGACTGACAAGTGGTGTAATCATCATTTCAATCGAACTTCTGGAAGTTTGTGAAAAAGTCATTTCAAAATGTCTGGTATGGCTATCAAAAAACTGTAGAGATCCACCTTAAAAAACTCCAACACATATTTGAGTTGTTCTCTAAAAGAAAATCAAAAATATCTTCATTTATTTTGGAGGAAATCGAGGTTAAAGTTGATGTAAATTAGGCCAAATCTTTATCAGATCATAGTTAACTAGACGCACACGTGCGTTCACTCGTGCCCCTGGAGCCCTTTTTAAGAGAGACTACAATGACCGGCTTCGTTCGTACTCTTCCCCTAGCCGTTTCACGCATTCTTCACCATTCCGGGAAATAGCTAACCGTAACAAATGACCTTTTTTGAATCGGCTAACTTAAACTAAAAAATATCTTGATTAGTCAGTTTGTCTGTCAACAGCTATTAGTGCCTTTGTCTTTCTATTATCATGCATAGGTATTAGATATCTCCAACATGCAAAAATATACCAGTTTTATATTCAACTTCTTATTTCACTATATATCTCAATTGTTTGCTGTAAAGACTTCTACAACGGCATATTTGACACAATAACAAATCGTGTATTTTTCGTTCATGTTTCGGATGTTATATATATGAATAAAAGACGTTACGTGACCAAACGCGAAATACAAGGTCAATGGAATCTAGTTTCATGCCATTCGGATATTAAATTAAAATTCACTACAAAAACCTCTCAAGATCTCTTGAATGCTTGAATGAGGAATATAATTGACTTGCTCCTATGTATGTTTGTTTAGCAACATGCAGGATGAGAAATTCGTAGATTCCCAGCCCATAGGAAATAGTCTTTATCGCGAGCCGCTTCCTTTCAAGTACTCCATTTAGAGTTCGATATTTGGTCAAAGTATTGGAGATGAAGCTCAAAATAACAGCCCATCCTGAAGCTCTTATAAGTATATAGGTATTTCTTGAGTTAAAAGCTCCAAATTACATTGTTCTACTGCAGGAAAAGCCCGTCTCTGAAAGCTATTTTCTTTGTCGTCGACCATCTTGCATTCCTAAAGTTCCTGGCTTGCGTTCGCGGTCGCTCAAGGGTGATGAATGAAGGGCATTGTTTGTACGTTCTTAACCAATCAGAAGTTCCTCAGGACGAACAGAGAATAAGAAAAAACATTTGCAGTTTATAACTCGTTCCCGGCCTAAAGGCCTGGGCACGAGTAATTAACTATGATCAGATATAAAGGCACTCGTCACGGTAGCGATTTTTATTGTGTTTGCCTTATTTTTTATAGCTTTTATATTTTTTGATTTTCAATTTATAGCGGGAAAATTAAAGGGCGCTTGAAATTTACTGCAAGGTTTTCGTCTATACCTACCAATATAACCAATGGAAGCAACAAAGGTGGCTACGTTGGCACCCCAAGTAAATGCACCACTAAGGCTGTCCGCGCTGTCGTAGTAAGCGCTCATCCTTAAGCACGTTATTGTACCAAAGCCGTAGGGCAATCCAAGCATGGCAACTCCGGTGACTCTCAAATCGATATTGTGTGGCAATACGATCATCAACAGTGATCCAGCTGTTAGTAGACTTTGAAGAACCATTGAAAAAGTGAAGGGAATTCGGCTGACAAGAGGTGGACTGCAAACCCTGCTGAAGACATCAGGCAATGAAAACGACAGGATAATGACTGTACTAGACAGATTGGAACCTGCCAAGATGTCTTCTGTAGCTAACCACATCACTACTATATGGGGCAAGAATAGCAATAAGCCAATCATAAAGAAACAAAAAACTAAGCAACGATCTCGGCATAGAGGAATAATGTTGTCCATTTTGAAGAACCTTGAATTTCGAAGTCAAAAGTCAATAGAGCGCCAAAATTACTATATTATAATTGTTAATTTTGTCTAACCATAGTTAATAATTAATTAACTATGGTCCAACAGAGCGCCAAAGTTGATAGAGTGAAATGGTTTGGAAATCCATTGTTCCGTCCTTTTCACTCAAATGGAACGACAACAGAGTGATTATATTAATTAATCCGTGAAAAATAGGGTGGCTTGACCGTGCACAATCTTTTGTTTTACCTTCATTTATTATGTTTGATGGGCCTGACCGGTACGCTTTCATTGGCTGATTGCTGATAATTATATGGAGGAATAGAAAAATTTCCAACAAGTGAGTGTTCAACTGAGCCTAACTTTACCATTACCCATGCCAGCCAACCTACTCATGCCAAAAACAGATGTAG
Organism: Telmatactis stephensoni; assembly: GCA_029948255.1. Classification (NCBI taxonomy): domain Eukaryota; kingdom Metazoa; phylum Cnidaria; class Anthozoa; order Actiniaria; family Isophelliidae; genus Telmatactis; species Telmatactis stephensoni. Next base: position 703,342 of record JALIZF010001795.1, on the reverse strand, counting down.
AGATGAAATGCACATTTCAGTCTCAGTGTCTGAGCTCAACAATATTTCATGTTTTTGTGATCCTGAATGTGAAATATTAACGACTGTTGTGCAGACAGACAGACAGACAGACAGACAGATAGACAGACAGACAGACAGACAGACAGACAGACAGACAGACTATTTATATAGTACCAGGAGTTAGCAATATAGTTCTGGATATTGCATAAAAAATATCAGAAATGACTTAACGTTTGGCAAGTTTAGGTACAACAAAAATGTTGAGATAGCTGTAAATCAAATGAATTGGAATATGTTGGTCTATCGGTAAAAGGAAGAAACATACACTGACACAAGTATACTAATTAAGTTGACATGACTGAGTATGTCACATAAACTTATACTAATAATAGATAATAAATAAGCAAATAAATATGGATCAAAAGAAAAGGTTTACGATAATGAGAAGTGCATGGGAACGATAATTTATATCTAAACTTCTAAATAATCAAAAGAAAAATATAGTTCAGTTGATAGAAACGACAATATATAAATAAATTATGTGGAGTATATGGATATTTGGATTATCACTGATAATTGCCCCTGATCATGGGCAAAACGTAAGGTGTTTTGCTTGAGAAACTCCAAACTGAAACTGTTAAAAACTATACTGGATGCCATTCCTGTGGTAAGCAAAGATGGCAAGTCGTACCAAAATCGTTTCTGTGCTGCGTGCAATGGAGAAAGATTGCGTGGATTTAAAGCCTTATGGGATAGATTTCAATGTGATGTTGTTCCTCCACAAGGTCTTTTTCGTGACAAAACTCTCTGAAGCGTGAGAAGGGTTGATATGAACATCAGTGCGTATTTCTAAGGGGGTGTATACATGGCACTAGGATCATCCTAGCAGGCGAATCATCCTACCTGGTATACATTTACTAGATTCTGTTTACATGGAAATTTGTGTCTTCACTTCGGGTACTAGGATCATCCTACTACTATAGGATGATCCTGTCTCGCCGGTAGGAATATCCTAGCACTAGGAGTATGTTTCGGTCATGTAAACGGAAAAAAGTAGAGATGCTTCGCCAACTATAGGATTAGGAAACGCTAATGTTGTGGCCACTGTGGTAGTTCGGGTGACCTAGGACGAGCAATCACTCATTTCTTTGAACTCTGCTTCGGGCTGGTTCGGGCACGTAAACTAAACGTAAATGTTGGTTCGCCTGTTAGGATGATCCTAGTGCTACGATGATCCTAGTGTCATGTAAACACCCCCTAAATTCCGTAGTGTCCGTAGTGTTTCGCCAATGTATTTCTCTCCGCATGAGCAGGTAACTTGGTAAACAGCATTGGAGGGATGTGTGTTTTTGTCTTTGAGGTTAAGGAGGCTTCCTACAATTTCTCTAGTGCTCGGAACGGTCAACTTGAAACGGCTGTAGTTCTTGTATGAAAGCATCCACAGTTATGAACTTTCGTCCACTTACTACATAAAGACTGAAGTTTTTAATGGTATGTGTCTTGTTTACATCGGGATTACCATAGTAAGAAATAAAAACCAAAAAGTAAAAAACTGAAAACCAAAAAGTAAAAAATATAAACCAAATAGTACAAAATAAAAACGTACGAAAAAGCCAAAAATAAAAAAAGCCAAAAAATGAAAACCAACTTCAAAAATACGCAAATGAAAACTTAAAAGAAAAAAGTAAAAAGCAAAAAGCAAAAAATGAAAACTGTACAGGCCCGTAAATGATCCCACTAGAGGCCCGCAAATGATCCCAGGCCCGCAAATGAACCAAGGCCCGCAAATGATCCCTGGGGAAAATATATAATTACTTATAGTTCCGTTCCATCCATCAGATAAAAACCCGTCACGTAATTACTAGAACATTTTTAGTATCCACGAATTTTATAATTAGTACAATAAAGAATCTGAGTGTCCAAACAACTAAAGCTAATATAAGTATAGTAATAAGTAACAGTCACGCAAAGTCATCTGGCTGCGACACACGCACTGTCTACAACTATCGTCTCGCCGACTGGAACGGCCTATTACAAACTTTAAGGCTTATAGATCTTTCTCCCTCTGACATCTCCACTGATATAGACTCAGACTGGCAGCGCTGGATGGATTTTTTTCTCGGAGCGGTCGCTGACCACATTCCAGTGAAGACATTCAGACGCAACAACACCCCTCCATGGCTAGACAATGAAGTAAAGCATCTCTTAAAAAAGAAGGAGACTGTCAGAAGAAAGGCGAAGAAGACAGGGCGCCTAAGCGTTCATGAGAAATTTCGAGCTCTCATACGCCAAGTTAAAAAATTAATATCAACTAAGCGAAGAAAGTGGTTTGAGGCCTTGCCCGATTTGTTGAAATCAAATACCAAAAAGTTCTGGTCCGCATTCAAGTCTGCAACAAATCAATCCAGTGTTCCCAACAAGATGTCGTGGACTCATCCCGATGGCACGTACAGAGCTAGTAAACCTGTTGATATTGCAAACTTGTTTAACAACTACTTTTACTCAGTATTTAAACCACCTTGCTCAAGCTGTGAATACGAAGAACATCAACACACGAATAATCTCCTTGTGAATTACAATCAAGAAATATCCCAGCTCTCATTAACTCCTGACGAGGTTCTCAAAGCACTTCTCTCGCTCGATGTTCACAAGGCAACTGGACCCGACAAAATCCCGGCAAGACTCCTAAAGAACTATGCACCATGCATTTCTACTTCGCTGTGTGTTTTCTTCAATAAATGTTTGCAGATGGGTAGGCTTCCAGCTTCATGGAAAGTTGCCAACATCATACCTCTAGTCTCTAAAGCCATGGAGCGCTGTGTGTATAATCGACTTATTGAGCATATCTCTAGTCAGCTTCATAGTCTGCAGTTTGGCTTTCTTAAAGGAAAATCGACAACCTCACAGCTTCTCCAAGTTCTGAATGAAATAGGTGAGATGTTAGACAAACGAGTACAAGTCGACACCATCTACTTGGACTTTGCCAAAGCATTCGACAGAGTCGACCATCAGCTACTTTTGCAAAAGCTACACCTATTTGGCATTAATGGCAACCTCCTCTGCTGGTTCTCAGATTACCTAAGTAACAGATATCAGAAAGTAACCGTGCTTGGGGAAACATCACATCTCCTCCCCGTACTTTCTGGCGTACCGCAAGGCTCTATATTAGGGCCAGTCATGTTCCTGATTTACGTCAATGATCTGGCTACAGTCGCTACTCACACTTCCATAGCGCTATTTGCGGACGACACCAAGTGTTACCGTCCCATGTTGAACACTGATGATGGACTGCTACTCCAGGAGGACCTTGATCGAATCAGCTGGTGGTGTAAAGATTGGAGGATGGATCTCAATGAGTCTAAATGCTGTGTCATGTCTACAACAAGGAATGTTAATCCAGTGGTAGCAACGTATCTTCTTAATGATACTCCAATGAAGCGCACGGATATGCAAAAAGATCTCGGGGTACTAGTGTGCAAGGACTTGAAATGGAACTCACATGTATTAGCAACTATCTCCAAGGCCAACAAGATGCTGGGTTTTATTCGGAGATCGACCTTGGAGGTTAAAAACCAAACTGCCCGTAAAGAACTGTATACAGCGTTAGTGAGGAGCAACCTCTCATATAGCTCTCAGGTCTGGGCTCCCCAAACAGTCAAAATGATTGAAACTATCGAAAGAGTACAGCGACGCGCCACAAAGTATATACTATCCTTGCCTTACCGAACTGAACTTTCTTACAAGAACAGACTTCTACGCATTGGTCTTCTGCCTCTCTGTTACTGGCACGAGTACTTGGACCTGGTTTACACCTATAAATCGCTTGTCAATGCCTCTGATGCTCATTTCAAGATATCTCAACCTGTCAGAACCACAAGACGTACTGCTTCATCTAAGAGTATATTGTTGGACTTACCAAAATCAAAGACTGTCACATTTCAAAACAGTTTCTACCCGAGAGCCTCCCGAACCTTCAACACGCTTCCTGAATCCCTAAGGGACATCACCAAATCTATTGACAGTTTTAAATCTGAACTACGCAAATACTACTTAGACTTAACTCTGAAAGTTTATGATCCTACAGTGCCTCAATCATATAAAAGTATCTGCGTCAAATGTCATGTAAGCAGGCCATTGAAAAACTTATTGTTAAAGCTCTGTTGTTAAGTGTCTGTTGTTAAGTGTCTTTACGTCCTAGTTAATTTGTTCACTTGTATACGTATTTTTTGTACCAGGGAGTCTCGTTTTTGGAACCTTTGTCCTGTGAGCTGCTCCCGCCCTAGGGCGAAGTTTATAAATAAAAATAAAATAAATAAGTATAGGTAATCATACGGTTTCGAGTTCAATTTGGAATTAATTCGCACGAGTGTGTTTTTCAAAGAATAGCAAAATTGCACGAGCCCGTAGGGTGAGTGCAATTTGAGCTCTTTGAAAAACACACGAGTGCAAATTCGTTCAAAATTGAACGAGAAATCGTATGATTACCTTCTAATAATATACATAAAAAAATTCAAGAAAATAAACGTTGATTTTAAAAAAATAAAATAAAATCTCGAGAAGAAAACTTTCCGCGCGCTCGTTGAGATGTGATGGCGTCAGTGGCGCGCGCAAGTCATCAAAAATTGTTTATAGTTTTTGCCATTTTTTTCAAATAAACATGTACTTTAATGAATGAAAACCTCTATATTTGTAATTCTTGGTTATGTTTAACAATAGCAGTATAAGGAAAAATTGATCTTAATGCGACTTTGAAATTATAAATTCAAATGTAATTTGCACTGTATTACAGCTCTTCTGCACTGTGTTACTGCACTGTTCTCGACCAATCAGAATCGAGTAATTTTTCATGTATATTATTATGTGCAATTACACAATGAGCTTCGTCCTAAACTGATTAGTTCGTTACCTCAATGTTTTCTACAATCGTTGTGGAAATTAAATATCAAAACTTTAACAAATACAAAGCAAAAACTTAGCGCGTGACAAACCACTTGATGATTCACATTTTTGTGTTTCTTTTTATTCCTCTCTCTCTCTCAATTTGTTTTTGCGTTTAACGTTATGCTTCTTTTTGCTTCGAAAACTTCCCAAGTATCCTAAGGGATGATAATCCCATGAGTTTAGCTTAATAACTAATCATTCCAACACAATAACTAATATCTGTCACACACTGAATAGGCCATTTGCACGATGGCGTCATTTTACTACAACTACCAGAATGCTCCACGAATGTTCTTTCTTATTCAGATTTTTATTCCCTCCTGAGAATAGCAAAACAATTGGCACTAATTATTTTACAAAAGAAAGGGGGCAAAGCATTCGGGTAGTTGTAGTATATGACGCCATCATGCAAATGGCCTATTAGGAAGACGTTTTTAAACATCATGATATATACCTTAGAATTACCATTTGAACAGAGTTTAAAAGATCATGTTCATACTGACGCCACATACGCTACTCCTATATTCTAGCTTACCGGGGAGTGGATGATTCATTTCATAGAAGCGTTGTAACTGCTTTGGTTCCATATGTACAATCCCATGCAAATATAAAAGAGGCAGTGGGAGGCAAGAACGTTCAGCTTCACTCTTTTTCAAGTTCAGTCTTTGTCTTTGCTTTTTTAATTTGTTGTCATTTTTGGCGGAGTTTGCGGCGTAAAAGCACAACAAAAATATTAGAATTAAGATAGATTTCATAGCAGTCGATAAAAAGCAATCAAACATCACTACACGTGCAAGACTGTCATGAGAAGGGTCTTAAGCTACATAAATGGGGAGCCGCGGTTATCTGATTCGACCGATGGCCACTACAACGACACTGATGTCAGGTATTATTATAAATCAAGCTCAATTTTCAGTTAAGACATATAGAATCACCATATTTAGATTTAGAAACTCTTACACACTAATATACAGTTTATATTTTGTTTTTAATCACTTATAGTTATTCCGTTCCATCCATATCAGATGCCATATTTTCCACTGGGTTCATTTGCGGGCCCGGGATCATTTGCGGGCCTCTAGTGGGATCATTTGCGGCCCCGGCATCTGGGATCACTTGGGATCACTTGCGGGCCTGTACAAAACCAAAAAGTAAAAATAAAAACGAAAAAGTTAAAAAGAAAAACGATAAAGTAAAAAAGTAAAAACGAAAAACACAAAAATCAAAAGTGGCCCTCCTGGGCTTCCGTACTGAAGGGTGATGAGGGAAATGTAAGAGTCGCCAGAACAGCTGCAATGGACATATTCAGGGAGAAGTTTGAAAGAAAGTAATATGAAGCACATGGAAAATTTTGAAAAGCACGGCTACGTCGTGTGTCACCCTCGGTCATAAAAGGGCAGTGATTGCGTAGTGTGTTGTGATTGATAAATGATTCAGTTAATAACCACCCATCCACCAAGGAAACACCTGGAGCGAAAAAGAAACAGAGAACAACATTCCATTATTTAATCATTTTTATCACCTATAGGATATTTTACAGGTTTTAACTGACATAAAAAAGAAATGAATGCACTTAACAGTCATTGTTCATTGGTTTACACAAACTTTTAGCCCCTTGATATCAATGGTTCATACCCGTGTAAGTTATACACAATTACATAGTTTTTTTTTTACAAACAAAGCTATTATATTTTTTTATCATAAAACTATTAATTATGAAATTATAATAAAACAATTAACAATCGTTGTGTCAATACAAGTTTTAGTTTGACAGTTCAACTAGGTTTGTTTAAGAACTGTGTCTTGCATGGCTGGGATCAAGCCTTTGCGGAAAGCTGTGGAGAGAAGTTCTTCGGCATTTGGTGTCTTGGGATACTGGCGCAAGGCCCATTTGAGGTACAAAGCAAACTCATTCCAGTCAACTTGGCCATCAGCATCCATGTCCAAGGCGCACAAAGCTTTCTTGGTCTCATCACATCGGTAGCAGCCAAAGTATGGAGCAAGGAAACCATTGTAGAAGGCATCAAACGACAACATGTTATCTTTCTTTCCATCTCTCAAATCCCATTCATCCCACATAGCACGTACCTCGTCCATCAAGCCTTTGGCGTAGGGGCTCATCTTCTTGTCCTCTGCAATAATGTCTGCCATCTCTGCTGTCAGTTTACCACCAGAACGATCAAACAAGACAGCCAGACCAACTTTACTCATGTATTCTTCCTTTCTGTTTTTGTGCAGGTCTTCTAACATGACTTCCAGCATTCTTTTGGCTCTCTCTTCAGTGAATTCTGGATTTTTACCGAACAAATTTGTGAGTCTTGTGACGATCATTCCAGGAGATGCCAGAGTGGTCATTCTCATTACTGGTTCCTCGCCAAAGAATTCCGCCATGTTAAAATCTTTCTTGTCAGGTGCAAAGTTGGGCATTCCAAAAACCATGTCGAGAGCACGTTCACCGTAGACGACTTGCTTGGGGGCCGGTGGTTTACCTGTGGTGATCTTTGTGACTTTGATGGCAGCTTTACGGAGCTTGGTACAGTTATACATCTTGAGTACTTCTTTATTCCCAAGGCGAATGAGGTTCATCAACATGACGGTAGAAGTCGAGTGACCCATAGCTGCACCTTCGATGCAGAGGCTAGCCCAGATACCATTAGCTCCATTGGCAAGGCATTCTAACTGAGTAGAATCCTGCATTCCCCACTGCTCGTGAACGTGCACAAGGAAAATGACCATCTTGGAATCCACAGGCATCCATCTCTTGACGAACGGCTCTAGTCCACACACCCAGCTCCTCTGGAAGATACTTTCCAGACTCCTCGTAGAGCAACCCAAATGGTCTTTCATTAGCTGGCAAGGAAGAAAAATAATGGATCACTTTGAACAAGCGCTGAGGGTTTTTCTTCATGCAATCTGGAAGATCGCGTATGTTCCAGAAAATGCGCGAATCTTTAGAGAGGTTTTCACGGACCCATTTCATCCTGTCAGAGAAGACTTGGCACATGAGATCGTCAGTGAATACGGTGTAGTCGATTCCACCCCAGACCAGATCAGCCTCTATGATGACATGCTTGATACCCAGTTCTTTACACTTTCTCAAACCAACGGGAATCGCTTTATGGTCGGGAACCCTGTTCTTATCAATGGACTCCAGGAACTCGCTGAAGGCGTAAAACTTGTTAAAATCTTCTCCTTTCTCGTGAAGTTGTTGGATGAAGGTGTCTCCTAGACGAGTCATGTGGGAAAAGGACGCAACGATAATGTGTTGGAAACCAATCTTCTTGACCTACAAACACAATAATTGATTAATTATTCTTGGGTTGCATGTGACGTCACGGCAGCCTATCTTGGATGAACTTCAACAAAAGATTTCTCATTAGCGTCACTTGTTTGTTCATCCAACATGGCTACCGCTTCATTGTCCTTTGATTCCCGAAGGTACGGATGAAACCCAGCAATACGGGTGTAACAGTAGATCTTATATCGCTAAGTTATAGTAGTAGTAAGCTGGTATTTTGATTGACGATGATTCTGATGGTGATGATGATGATGATAATGATAATAATGATGAATAATGATGATGATCAGATCAATAACGACTGCTTATATGGTGAGAACAGCAATCATATATAACTACTATGTAGTAGTAAGCTGATAGTTTTAATCGACGATGATTGTGATGATGATGATGATGATGATGATGATGATGATGACGATGATATGATGATAAACAACGAATGCTTATCGGATAAAAACAGCTAGTAGCCCTATATTGCTGATAATGCAGTTGTAAGCTGGGATGTTGATAATAGTAAGCAAAACCTTGCAAAGCACTCTGGGAGTTGTAGTCCAGCAAAAATCTAACAACGATTTCAAAGGATCAATCTGTTACCATTTTGTGGCGTTTCAAATTTCTATTGCTAAAATACTTGCGTTTTCGGTAAGGAAAACACAGAAACACACTTTCGGGTTTCTTTTCATTTGGTGGACCTAAAGAAACTGCAAGGACTACAGTTCCCATCATTCTTTGTTCTAGAAATTTCGCTCGTGACATTAGCCATTCTGATGACAATGATGATGGTGATGATGATGACGATGATTGTGGTCATTGAGACCGGCAATAATTCCTTAACTGGGATATAATTAAAAAGCTAGTAAACACATTAGAAAAAACACGAAGTATCAATTTTGGATTACACAAGGGACAGTAATTCATTACGGTCGGAAGGAAACAATACCACAGGCGACAAGTAGAACAAAAAGGCATTGTTCAGAGTAATCCACATATTCTTTGTTTTTGTTGCTTTACCAAATCAGAAGCTTCGTTCTAACCGTAGTGGATAACCCACAAGGGATAAAGAAAATCAGTCGATCGGAACTTCTGAAGATTGCTTCGGAAAGACTAATTCGCAACTACGAAAATGCTCGCTCGATCTGTCGAATCCTGTCGAAAATTTTCGGCCTTCCGAAAGGAGCTCGTGTGCCTCCATGCCTTCGGCAACGTTTCCTTAATTTTGTAACGCTCATGCTCACATTCCTATGACGACGTTCGTTGAGTAATAAAGTATTCATGATCATTAAAACACCACTACATGCGGGCTTAATGCTCTATATGCACTTGTGTCGATCGCTGATGCGAGACGAGTTTCATAAGGGGCGTTGCACGCTAATATTTCGTCCTGAAACTTGTTCGCGACACAAGTTTTTTGTTGCAGGAGTAGAAAGCAGTTCTACTTTTTGTGAAACCATCTCGTGAAACCGACCCGGGGAAAGTTTCAGCCAAATGACCATGTTACACGGTGCAATGCGTTGTGAAACTTGTCTCACATCAGTGATCGAGGCAAGTTTCAGAGAAAAGTTTCAGCGTGTATCAACGCCCTGAGCCTCAAATCTGGGAGCTATTCTATATTACATTGGATTGATTACCCCAACTTAATTCAGTATTGTTTTCATGCAGTAATCAAAGAACTTGTTTTTACTTGTACGTATACGTTCTTGTAAATATACGTACACTACTTTAGTAGAGTGCTTACAATATATCCATGAAAAACTTTGTAAGAAATTGCACTAACTTGCACTAATTAAACAATAGAAAACAAAGGATTTCGCGCTATTTAGTACAATTTAGTTCGCTAACTTTTTCATGCATATATTGTAAACACTCTAGTGTAGTGTTTTACAAGAGTTTGTCTAGCGCCTTTATTTGCAATTGAACGATTGGCTCCTTAAAAAGTGGTTCACAAAGTTCTTATCGAGCTCTCATTAAGTTACAGACCTTCGCTACAGGTTTTTGAATTTAGATGCTGAAAGTAAACGCAAGGATACGACGTTTCCCATTATCAAGTGATGTTTAATGGAAGAGCAAATATTTATTGTATATAAATCACTTCATAATAATGACATCGGACGATGCCGAAAGGTCGTATCCTTGTATGTTTTTCTTGTAAATATAGTCAATTGAAGAAACGGTGTCGGGTCTGAAAACATAGAACCTAGAACCTAGAAACCAAAATGGTGCTTGGGATGTCAATAATAATATTCTGATTTGTTCATTTACGCTTTGTCTTCGATGCAAAATGCCAAATGCGTGTTCAGGACCTGGGTTGACTGGCCGTTTGGCTTCGGCAGCTTAAATGAATAAATCCGAATATAATTATTGACATCCCATGCACCATTTCGGTCTCAGCTTCTATGTTTTATGTTTTTAGACCCGACAACATTTCTTCAATTGATTATATAATCTCAAAGTCAAGACTCATCAAAATGCTGAGCTTCAATGAAATAGGCCATTTGCACGATGGCGTCATTTTACTACAACTACCAGAATGCTCTGCGAATTTTCTTTCTTATTCAGATTTTTATTCCCTTTTGAGAATAATAGAACAATTGGCACTAATTACTTTACAAAAGAAAGTGGGCAAAGCATTCTGGTAGTTGTAGTATATGACGCCATCATGCAAATGGCCTATTCAGACCCAATGGGTTTTAACGGTTGACTTGTCAACAAGAATGTTTATTAATATAACTAGCCGTTTCTAACAGAAAGTGAAGTGCTGCGAGCTGATTAGTACTGTATATTGTACGAGGCTTTAAAAAAAACTTTTGACCCAAAAAACTCGTCTATATATCGAACAGTCGATTTCCCTTGGAAAAAGTTCGTGAGAAAAGCGTTCGTGAGTTTGATGAATATTAGTGCGGTACAAAGATATGACGTGTGGTCAAAAGTGCTTAGTATAAAAGAAGCAACAAATTTCGCCCTCAATTTACTGATCACAAACAACTAATGTTAGTAATGATTAAAAAATAACTTATTGATGTCATTGATAGGCCCTAGCAGCTAAAAAAGTACTTGATAAATATCTTTTGTTACAGAGAACCTAACAAAGAATTGTTGTTTTAGTTCTAACTGATCAATTTTAGATGCAAATGAGTAAAATAATATGCTAATGCAAAATACCATGTTAATGATGTAAACGCTAGAAACCGCACGCTTCGATTATTTACATGAGCATGGTGAATCATATAAACGAACAACATAAACTCATTTGAAAAGCATCATACATGTAGATAGATAGATAGATATGTGTTTATTCAATTGCTTTTGCAGTATGAACTGGATTACAGCAAAGGGGTCAATACATTAATACCATACAATAATCACAAATGACAATACTTCTCATACAACTAATATACATATTGGTCCTACATAATAAATAATATAATGATATTTTATTAATTGAATTACTGATATTTAATAGTGACAAACTCACTGAAGCGATTGGTTTTTGGCATAGGACAATGGAATCTGGAGGACTCAAATCTAAGATTATACCCGTGAGGGTGTACTGTGTGTTTACTGATTAATGACCTGACAGGTTCCTGGGATTCACTTAGAAACTTCCTACACGCCTCAACTCTCCGAGTGGTGAGGTCCAGAAGCCAAGCAGCCTGTGAGGCATTACGGTAACTTAGACCTGGAAAAATTATACGTAAAGCCTTTTTCTGTACAGATTCAATGATATTTCTTTGATAATCAGGTAGCGCTGCCCAAACAGGGGAGGCATACTCTAATAGTGCAGGCATATCGTGCAGAATTGTTCAGTTTTTTGCTACAAGCATGAAAATTGGCACAATGATAGAAGACAACATGCTGACTAATTCCTGATATAGCGCCACGCCCAAAAATCAATACTTCCAGTTTTACACATGTGGAATTAATTTTCACTTAAAATTAAATACAATTGTTGCATTAACTAGTTGGTTCATGAAATGTGATAATTCTTTATGAGTACTGTTCCTTCTACCTAACTGACTATAGTGCCCCACCCTATTCCTCGTACTTCCAGTTTTATGTTAATGGATTTAATTAAATTCAAAATTACTGAAAATAACCGTTTTCTACAATGCTATCACTACCAACTAATCCAAATTGGTCTAATGATGCATGCCCTTTTCATTTCACATGCACTGCCACACCCTAAACTTAGTACTGCCAGTATAGATACATAGGAATACCTCAAGTCTCTCAAGTATCAAAATTATTCACCTTGTTTTAAAGTCAAGGAGATGAAACAACGCAATTTGCATAACATGCAACCATGGCAACGCCTTTTCAAAAGTACTTCCAGTAATAATACTTTGGAATTGATGATCTGGAATTAGGTTTGGGTATATGGCAATCTGACATCTTTCTGTAGGGATTCCTGCATAAAGGCCACTGTTATTGCACTTCACTCGTAACAATCAATAATTCTCACTATTTTATAATTTTCCACATAAAGAAAACCCATTCACAATAGCCTGATCAATTACACATGGCTGTGAAGACCCAGTTTAATACAGAATGTCTCCAGGGTTGATGTAATGTGGAGCGAATATTGCGGCACTGATACACTGATAGCCTCAAATCACAGACCATATCTAGAAGTTAACAAAGCCATGGTCAACCAAAGCGAGTAGAACTGGGAAATATTCCTTAGGGTATTGAGCTTTTTTTATTTTTTGCTGAAATTTGCAAATCCATCATATTGCCCAACAAGAAACACTTGATTTCTTCTGTTGGAGAAAAATTAGTGTTGAACAGGAATTCGCTGGATTCCTTAGGTTTTTGAGAGCTTTTTACTTTTAGTTGAAATTTGCAAATGAAAGTCATCAAGTTGCCTGGAAACATACACATGATTTCTTCTTTTGGACAAGGATTAGCATGTGATGTAGAACGGGAATTCACTGGATTGGCAACATGCACTTAAGAGGAATCAGATTCAAGGCTTTTTTTTTTCATTTGTAAGGATTGTGATATTGCAGTTCTTGAAGTTTTCAGAGCACTAGGCCCTAGCAAAGCAGCTGCACTTCCTGCTTTCCATGGCTTCCACGACTTTTAGGAGCAAGGATTGCACACTTGGTTAGTGCGAGAGGTCCCAAGTTTGATCCCCATCGAATATCAGTGACTTCCTATCCTTGTTTCGACTTCTGTTCTTTCCGTGTAGCTTTAATATACTGTAAATACCCTTAAAATGGAGCATCGGTGGAGAGCGGGAGAAAAGGGCCGCAGGACGTTGGTGCGCAGATCTCCAGGCCTAATCCAGGCCCTAAAATCGCCCAAAATCGCCTTAAGTTTTGAGTATCTTTGGGGATAATTTTGCTAAAATCGCCCAAAATTACGGCGATTTTAGTGCCCGGAGTAGGCCTATTTCCAGAGCCAGAGGCTCGTGGAAAAAGCAATTGCCATGCATGCGATTTCGAAGTAAAACTTCAACTTTTCATTTCTTTGTCTTCACGGGCTGCAATCAAATGTCTATATTCGGGAAAATCTCTGCCTTGGAGACTTGAAGGTATTGTTTGCAAAAGTAAAAACAACATTTGAACGGCCTTTGAATGATTCTGTATGTAAAGATCTGTTGGAAATATATGTCAGTCTACTGCAGCAATTTGTTGTACTACTGTACAGTTAAACTAACTTTTGCCAAATAGTTATTGATTTTATAGAAGGAAATGTTTTCAAAAAAGCCAAGTCAATGGGGGCAGCATCCCATCTGCAGCACTCCGCCAAAATCACATTAAGAGACTAACCGCTTATCAAGCCAGGTCAGTCGTTGCAGCTACCCTCTGCGCCGCACTTGAATTGGCAGTAGACAAAGGCGGACCAAAAAGATTAAATTGACGCAATTGTGGGAAAACTAAGCAAGAGATTTTGGAAATGTGTAGCCACCTGACCAGATGTAAATGTCAGCAAGATAAAAATGTGCAAAATTGCAGCTCGTGTGCACAGCCATGTGTGATTGTGGAGGCGATTGCAAATGGAATTAATTCGTTTGGGAAGTTATTGAAATAATTAATAAAATTTAGTGATTGCTACGAGTGAACTGCAATAGCCCTCTCCCTTGTCAAAGATTCTTACCTTAAAGATTTTCCATAATCCAAAATTAATAAATTCCAGTAACCCCAATAATCAATTACAATGTACTATTACTGGAAGTACTTTTGAAAAGGCGTTGCCATGGTTGCATGTTATGCAAATTGCGTTGTTTCATCTCCTTGACTTTAAAACAAGGTGAATAATTTTGATACTTGAGAGACTTGAGGTATTCCTATGTATCTATACTGGCAGTACTAAGTTTAGGGTGTGGCAGTGCATGTGAAATGAAAAGGGCATGCATCATTAGACCAATTTGGATTAGTTGGTAGTGATAGCATTGTAGAAAACGGTTATTTTCAGTAATTTTGAATTTAATTAAATCCATTAACATAAAACTGGAAGTACGAGGAATAGGGTGGGGCACTATAGTCAGCTAGGTAGAAGGAACAGTACTCATAAAGAATTATCACATTTCATGAACCAACTAGTTAATGCAACAATTGTATTTAATTTTAAGTGAAAATTAATTCCACATGTGTAAAACTGGAAGTATTGATTTTTGGGCGTGGCGCTATATCAGGAATTAGTCAGCATGTTGTCTTCTATCATTGTGCCAATTTTCATGCTTGTAGCAAAAAACTGAACAATTCTGCACTTTTTGTGCACGATATGCCTGCACTATAACACGGACCTAATCAAAGCGCAGTATATCGAGACAAGGTCGTCAGATGCAACACCAGACTTCTTAAGTAACCGGAGAGCGTACAAGCGCTTGTTAGCCTTTTTGAATACATAATCAACATGGACATTCCATGTAAGATCATTTTTTATATTTACTCCTAAGATCTTATAGCTATTTACACGCTTAACCACCGAACCCATTAGTTGAAGTTGATTAATTGAGGTAGGCTGATACTGAAAAATGTAAACTCAGTAACTATAGCAGCAAGTGATAACATCTGCGCATGTCTCCAACTTCTATTGTCTTGGACAAATGGATAATTTTGAAAGGATAATTTCTAGCTGTTCATACTTCTGCACTCGACTGTAATGCTCCGAAAAACTTTGGGGAGACTATATACGACTCTCTTTATGAGAGAGATAGCCCTAAGCCAGGTTAAAACCGTAATTAAGGCCGCTTCCGTCCAGCGGTTCGCGCATACTCGTCATGTTATCACTTGCTGTTAGTAACTATAAATTTCAGAGCCACCTTGTCAACTTGTTGCGTGCCATGCATGCGGTTTCGTGCGTTTACATCATTACCACCGTGTGCAAAACTACGCGTCCCGCCAGACTAAAGTCTCGATTGGGAATTTGGTCAATAGGCTACCAAAAATCCAGACAGAGGCGGAGTTTTCTATGCGTTGTCTGTACACTTTGCTGGCTTCCCGGTAGCCTATTGACCAAATCCCAATCGAGACTTTAATTTAGTCTGGCTGGACACGTAATTATGCAAACGGTGATAACATGCATTGGCTTATGGAAGCCGTTATATTAGCGTTAATATATGTTTTTTATCTAAGTGTTTTATGTATGTCAATTTTTTTTTCGTTGTTGGGGGCAACCTTGCCGGGACCTCTTGAGTCCGTTAGTTGCTCCCTCACTTAGTTTAACTGTATTGTTATGTATTTGTGTCTTTCTTCTTCTTCTTCTTCTTTTCTTCTTCTTGTTATTGTAAACTTATGTTAACTAAGTGGAAGCTTCTAAATCAATCAATCAATCAATCAATCAATCAATCAATCAATCAATCAATCAATCAATCAATCAATAAAATGCTATTTTGCATTAGCATATTATTTTACTCAGTTGCATCTCAAAGTGAGTTATGTGAAATCGTTCTAATATGTGCAGAAATGACACGCCTGAGAGAGCGCAAAGTCAATACATTTGCTGATGCTTGGATTATCTACTAGGTTACGAGGTTAAAGCTGATATCAGAAAGAAACCAAAAATTGGAAGTATTTTTTTGATAAACTTTGCTAATTTATCTTGTACAATAGGGCGAATTCGTTCTGTTATTAAAGGGCAAAAAAGGGCGTGTTCGTTACAAATCGCGTACAAGCACCAAACGTGGTACAGATGCTCCTTTAGGTATACGAAAGAATTTCAAAAGGAGTGCCATGAAAATCGAGTATCAGAAAGTGTTTTTTGAATACGGTAATTTGTCGCGTTATCAGTCTTGTGTTACATTATGCTAATTAGAAAACTTTGAATGATGAAGATTTAGCATTTTCTTTCCTTTTTTGTGGATATTTAAAAAAAGTCTTTATTTATAGACGGAAGCCAATTTAGCTTTCGCTAATCTTCCATTGGGCCTTTTTTCATCTCACACTTACTACCTCTACATTGAATATTTTGCATACCACGCTCAACTCACATGTTGATTTTTGCTGAGGGAGGAAAAACCGGAGAACCCGGAGAAAAAACCCTCGTGGCATGGTAGAGAACAACATATCAAACAAACTCAACTCACATATGATCCAGCGTCCGAGCCAGGACTCGAACACCGGACCACAGCGGTGAGAGGCGAGTGGCTTAACCACTACGCCACCCATGCCACCCATCTTAGTGGATAGTGAGATAAATATCTATCAAACAAAATAAGCATATAAAAATGCCTTAAATGCCCTCAGGTTTCCAGCTTCCAAAGGAACTACTTGTCCGGAGGGCTGTGACTCAAACCGTTTGCATAATTTCGGCATGAAAATGTCACGCTACGCTAAACTTCGTTACCACTTCATTAGCCAACTTTAAAGTGCTACTCTGATCAAAAAACGGTGAAATTCTATTTAGCAGAATCTTTGTGAAATAAATCTTTAAGGGTCTATTGATCACCAGTTATATCTTTTTAGAATTCAAAAGGGAAGTACTAGATTTGCATTTTGATCAAATATTAATAAGTCGAGTCAAATTGCCGTTTTCTTTTCCTGCTTATTTCAACATTCTCTCTTGTGCTGATAGAGTACAAACACAAACTCGCAGCTCGACTCACGGCCAGTTATAGGCTGTTTCAGGCGGCACTCAAAATGTTTTCGTTTGCTTTATATTGTAAAGTACATGCCCAAACACCAAAAGGTTGGATGACTTTGGATGACAATTTGGAATTGCGACGATTTTTGTTGCTTGACAGCGACGTACAAAGTCCACCCAGAAAGGTTTTCACATCCGAGTATCGAACAGCTCAACGGAGATGCGATGAAAGTCATTCCAAGCAGAGTAGTACAATACAAAATGTGTCAAGGAATAAGAAATTAACTATCAGCATTTTCCCTAACATCCGACACATCCAATCTTAGCGAAGTGTGAGCACGAGGTAAGTCAAGGAATCTCTAGGCATTATCTTACAAATGAGTGAAGTTCTCGTATCCATCTGACCATAGGCCTACTCTAGGCCCTAAAATCGCCGTTATTTTGGGCGATCTTGGGCGCTCTTAGGCGCTCTTGGGCGATATTGAGCAATCTTGGGCGATCTTAGGCGATCTTGGGAATTTTAGCCATTTCGAGTTGGCGCTCTTAGGCGCTCTTGGGCGATATTGAGCGATCTTGGGCAATCTTGGGCGATCTTAGGCAATCTTGGGCGATTTTAGGGCCCGGAGTAGGCCTGACCATCTTGAAGGCTCCACGATTTAAACTCATGGAGGAGTCACAAGTAAAATTTCAACACTCCACGATAATAATTCAATACAGACCTTGTTTACAGAAGACGCCTTTTAGATCGTTCAATTCCAAAGCAAGTTTCGCATACAATCCCGATGCATCGTGATTTGAATAATACAGGAGTCCGGTAATAAACAAGAGCTAGAGCACGATAGTTGCTGCGTACCCAGAGCCATCGTTACTTTCGGCCTGTCTTCAATCACGTCGAGCATGCGCAGTGACATAGTTTAGCAATATTCGAGTGACACATTTGCATATTTCGACCCCTCACTATAACTCGTGGATTTGCAATCCACGAGTTAAAAACATTTGCAGTTTAAAACTCGTTCCCGGCCTATGGCCTGGGCACGAGTAACAAGACGCACATAGCGCGTTTACTCGTACCCAAATGGAAGTCAAGTCTGGCATGAGAATGAGCTAGACAGTAGGACATCGCTCATACCTGCCTTATCATAGAAATTTAGTTTGGCTCCCTGTGAAATCTCTCTGATCTTATTGACACCCCAGTACAACAGATACCGCCGCACTACTACGGAAAGAAGCTAAATACTGGAAAAATCAATATGTCTTAAAGCCAGTTTAGTCACGTTTTGAGTTCGGTACTGAAGCGGAATATTTTGTCTGCTTCGCTGGCAAGCTGATTTGAACTGGAAGTATCGGTCTCGATCCTAAATTTCCAATGAAGAGGCTTAAATTTTACCTTGGTTTAGACTCACGTGAAGCTGCTATAACGCATTGACCGTAGAGTTTAGGTTTATTAAATGTCCGTTGCTCGTGAAAAATTCTGCATGTTTTTCTATGAACTTTCTGGAACGTGCGTTGCCTCGTTTTCATGTCTGCCTTGTTTTTATGGCACATTCTCGACTACGACGATAGATAGATAGAAAACCTAAACCTAGACTCGTGCCGGCCTACGGCCTGGGCACAAGTAATATATCAATGGGAGTGCCAATAACCACAGGTAGCCCATTAACGCTGGCATGATTAGTGACATCGAACGATGTCGAAAGGTCGCATCCTTGCATGTTTTTCTTTTAGATATAATCACAAAGTCAAGACTCATCAAAATGCTGAAGGCTTCATTGAAATTCAGATCCAATGGGTCAATGGGTTAACGGTTGACTTATCAACAAGAACGTTTATTAATATAATTGCAAATAGAAGCAGCAAGTCAGGCAAGCTAGAACAACAGAAGAAACATTAAATGTTACAAGCCACAGTCAAGTCAATACCAATTCTCCATGAATATCGCCTTATCAGTCTGGTAAATTTGGTACCAATATCCCAGCTCCCTAGTCCCACATTATGTTGAAATGTTTTTCTATGGAATATTAACTGTAAAGGGCGTCACACACTAGGGGTCAGGTCGCTGCGACATGACGCCGCGACACGTCGCTTCGTGTGCACTGTGCTGCAACGAAGCCACTTTTACTGATTTTGTCGCTGCGATCGTACGCACGAATTTAAACCAGTTTAAATTCGTGCGACGTGTTGCAGCGAAAAAATTCTGTCGCGGCGACAAGATTTCCACAGAAATTCCACAGTACACACGCGTCGTGTCGCAGCGACCTGACGCCCAGTGTGTGCCGGCCTTAACTAGTTGGCACTCGCTGTTTAGAAATAAACAGGCCCCTTGCAACACGTCGGAATGCAGCTCAATTTGGAAGGCAAAACAAAAGAATTTCAATGTCCAGCTGAGAACATTGTTTTGCCTTCCAAATTGATCTGCATTCCGACGTGTTGCAAGGGTTCCTATCGCACCACGTACAGCGATACTTGTAGTACCAAGAGTAAACTTTCTGAATTCTCTGGTTAGTAAAGTTAGTATTATTATTATAATTTATTGTTTTTGCCAATTTTACCTGATTGTAAATCTGCCACTTGTTTTCAATAGTATGACCTCGAAGCTGACCAACCGTACTCTCACGTAAAGAGTTATCCAGCACAAACTATTTTCAGAGATTTTAGGCCCATTTCTCTTGTCTGAAATCTCAGCCAGCTCTTTGTTCATTTGCTTGATTTGTTTGTTGAAATTAGGCATGTTGGAAAAGCTTCAATGGAAGTGCAATGGATTGTTGTATATGTTTGACGCCCTTTAAGTTAAGTGCTACAGTGATAGTGATGAGTTTGGAAGATTCTAGTCTCTTACGAACCGTTATCGTTGAAGCCCGGGGGGGGGGGGGGGTACTCCCATGTATTTGCTATACGGGTATGTGCCGCTGGATAGGGTATGGTTTTTGGTCCTGCTGTCTTGAGCAGGGTATACAATTTACCCAAAATTGTCTTAAACAGGATCTATAATTTTGACGAGATCCCAAGCCATATCACCTTTTTGTGTCTTAGATAGGGTACTATATTCAAAATATACAAAAAATAAAACGCTTCCTCGGCCGTTTTTTGTCTAGGATCGATTTTCTTCTCTTTTGTCTTGAACAGGGTATGATTTTTTCACTTTCGAGTGTCTTAAAAAGGGTCAGGTTTCTAGAACTCCGGCGGCACACCACTATCCAAAATGGGATCGAGTACCCTCCCGGGCGTTGGAGTCTCGTTTGGAAACTTGCATTCAGACGGACGTCAATCAAATCACTCGACCGATACAAATTGGAATTCCTTTAGACAAAAATGCCTCGAATTTACGATAAAACGTAATTATACATTTAAAGTTTATATTTATATAAACTTTCCTTGCAAATTCGAGGCATTTTTCTTGAGAATAGCTATTTGTATCGGTCGAGTGATATGATTTGAACAAATTTATGAACAAATTAAGAGAGTATTTTAATTACTCGTGCCCAGGCTGTAGGCCGGCACGAGTCTAGGTTTGCCTTTTCTAACTATCTCTCTATCGTAGTCGAGAATGTGTCATGAAAACGAGGCTGGCACGAAAACGCAGCAGCGCACGTTCCAGAAAGTTCAAGGTAAAGATTTTCACAACTGATTCAGAGCAATTTTACAAGTCTCTACATAGTAGGCAAACGACTCATGTCGCGAAACAAATCGATCGTGCATGACCGCAAATGTCATGATCACGCACTTCAAGATAAGGACTTCGATTATATGTCGGGTATTTAGCTTCTGTCCGTAGTAGTGCGGTATCCGTTATAGCGGAGCTCCCGCGCGGGCCGAAGGCCCGCGCGAGCGGAGCACCATACCTAAGAAAAAATGGTAACCCATCGAGTTGATTTTTCATGGACACACAGGGAGCCCAACGGCTGTACGTCCGTCCGTACATACATACATACGTCCGTACATACGTACATACGTCCGTGTACATCGCGATGCTGATTGGCTGATTGCTTTTTGGCGCCAACTTGACGCGCGCTGACACTTTGAAAACTGAAAATTTACAAGTTTCCTTGCAGTTTTAACTTGCAAAGCTTAAAAATAGTATTCTCGAAACCTCGTAAAAATTTAGCGATTTTGATGAACATTAATCTGTGCCAATCTTGACAGGTTAAAGCGAAAAAAACCGTACGTTTGAATTTTTTTCGGGCCTGGTGTCGTTCCAAAAACTGCTCGAAAGACGAAAGACACAGAGGATATTTTCAAAGTTGGACGACTTTTTAGTTGGATTTGTAGTTTAAAAAAATTCCTCATATAATGAATAAGTCATTGAGGATCGTGTATTCTTCGTTTCGTGAAGATGCCTTCAGTAAAGCTGCTTAAAAATCTAGCCAAAGTTGGAAATAAATCAAGAATCGTCTGCATTGAGCGTGAAACAGGGACCAGTATGCTTCGAAAAGACAACAAGGAAAGCACTTCAAGGTAAAGACCCTGGCCAGAAAATGATATCAAAAAGTCTCTTGTACCTATATTTGATCTTTTATCTTTGATTTGGGATTGATGACTTAAAAAAAACCTTTTATGCACGTTGAACTGTGGCCAAGTTTAAAGAAACACTCGATCAAGCCTTACATGAAATGTACAACGACATTTTGTTTTACGGTGAACTTTTTGCACTAGTTCTAATAATAATAAAATTAGTAAAAAAAAATTGATTTTGAACTTATTTCAACCCCACTAATGTGTAAATACAGCTCAAGTTTTGGTCTGGAATTTAATGAAACAATTGACAGGAAAAAAAGAAGGAATTTTGCCATGCAAACTAGAACTGGAATTGTTTTTATACTTTATTCATCTGGATGAAGTTGCTCAGTGAGCCCTGTGAAGCCTTAAATACAGACTGAAAATGCTTAATTCCTTGTTTTCTTGTTATTTCAATTAGCTGTTTTTATAATCACTTTAAATTGTATTATCAGTGTAATCTGGAAGAGAAAAGTGGGAGACAAGTATTCGCCTAGCTAGTGTGTCATTCTTTTCTACATTAAATAACAAAACAAAATAACAACAACAACCACAAAAAACAAGATGTCACAAATATAGTGAAGACAGACAAATCAATATATGTTGTTCTGTAATATTCAGGATGTCGAAAAGGTTTAATTACTTGTATCAATTTAAAAAAATGTTTTGGAGATTTTGCTTTCTATTATGAACCCTTACAAAGTCAGTTATGAAATCTGACAGTGAATCTGAATATTAAAATTTACTGTAACAAAGGTCACTGAGCATACAAGCCCATACAATATACAAACCAAAACCAAAACTTATTTTAAAAATGCTTTTTAAATAATCTTCATTTCAACTTTTTCAATTACCACAGGAAGCCCAATTCATTTGAATCAAGAACATAAAAAAATTAAAATTGAAATTGGAGCTTTGCTTTTAGGTAGTAGTTGTTTTGAGTTGTTTTACAATTTCATCTAAAGTCATGATTAGTGTAACCTGGAAGAGAGAATTCTTGTTTTGTGTAAAGACAACTATTTATCAGTGTCATTCTACTCTACATAATAAAAAAAAAACCAAGATGCCACAATACTGTCAAGACAGAAAAATCTAAATATAATTTTCTGCAATGTCTAATTGTTTAATTGAAGGATGTTGAATTAGGTTCAGTATTTATGTGAATGAAATCAGTTTGAGGGATTTTTGCATCCTATTTCTGAGAATTATGAAGCACTACTACTAAGTCAATTATAAAATCTGACACAAATATCTGAATAAATATCACTATGGTCACTGAGTTGAAAGCCTTATAATTCTCAGGAGACTGAAGGGCAAGAAATAAAGCTTGATCTATAGTCTTTATTTCAACTTTTACAACAAAATGCAATCTTTGTTTGCCTATTACCACAGCAAGCCCAATTCATTTGAATCAAAAACGTC
Source organism: Telmatactis stephensoni (assembly GCA_029948255.1). Classification (NCBI taxonomy): domain Eukaryota; kingdom Metazoa; phylum Cnidaria; class Anthozoa; order Actiniaria; family Isophelliidae; genus Telmatactis; species Telmatactis stephensoni. The sequence continues at coordinate 680,163 of JALIZF010001795.1, read as the reverse complement.
AAAATAAAACAAAGTATTTAAAATTATTATTATATTTAAATGGGAGCTCCGCTATTAGGTAGTACCTAATTTTTATATTACTGGAGTGTCCATAAGATGAGAGTTGTCTGATGTAAATAGTAGGCGAAACGACGTCACAGGGAGCTGAACTAAATTACTCTGATTAGGCAGGTATGAGCGATGCCCTACTGCCTAGCTCATTCAGATGTCAGACTGAATTCCACTTGGGCACGAGTAAACGCACTATGTGCGTCTAGTTCTAATTAATACATGATCATATGAATCTATTTTTAGAACATTTCAGAATTTTTTATATTTTTATATATGTTAATTTTATATGTTATATTTCACTTATTATTTATATTTTTTACAGGATCCTGTGTAAAATTCGTAATCATTATTATGGAATTTTTATTTTTTCCTTTTCATAGTACAAAGGGGGTTTCCCTAAGACATTTGTACAACGTTTTGTTACATTTGCTGATGTTTGGATTATTTCTGCATCTACTAGGTTACGAGGTTAAATCTGATATCAGAAAGAAACCAAAAATCTGTAGTATTTTCTTTGAACTTTTGATAAACTTTGCTAATTTATCTTGTATGATAAGGCGAATTCGTTTATCGCAGCAGCAAGTGATAACATCTGCGCATGTCTCGAACTTTTATTGTCTTGGACAAATGGATAATTTGAAAGGATAATTTCTAGCTGTTCGTACTTCTGCACACGACTAATGCTCCGAAAAACTTTGGGGAGACTATATACGACTCTCTTTATGAGAGAGGTAGCCCTAAGCCAGGTTAAAACCGTAATTGAGGCTTCTTCCGTTCAGCGGTTTGCGCATACTCGTCATTTTATCACTTGTTGTTGTTGTATATCGTACTTTTACATGCCAATGAGCTCTGAATATTCTAATAAGCTGTTACTACCTTGCGAAAACTAATTAAAAATTACTGCAGAACACAATCAAATGCAAAATGTACGTAAAGGGAAATAGAATACGTTTTATTTTCATTTTCAGAGTCAGCTATCCTTGCAGGATCAGGAAAACAAGAATAAAAAAACGAATTTTCTAGAACTGTTCAAAGCTTAGAGTCACACTGGTTTACTGATCGATTTGTGTAAATTTTTGCAATTTTCTACTTTTAGTTTTTGTTTCACGGGTTTTTGAAATCACTCTAGAGTGATTTTCATTCGACCGTGGAATCAAAAAATGACTATTTAGTTTGTAGTGGTTGATAAGAAACATCTTGGGAATAAAGTCGAAATATTGTATTGACATCTCTCATCATTCAATAACCCAAAATTTGGATTTTGAATATGATGAAAAGCTTTGTCGGATTCACACTCTCATTATTCTGTTGTTGTACTTCATTGAAGTCATTATTTATGCCTGACTTGTTTTTGATACTAACAAATAATTACTTACACCTTCCAAAAACACCTTGAAACACAGAGTTGAACCTTATAGAGCACAAGTAATTAAAAGCAAGTTTAGGAACATGAGGAGTAGGGTGGCAGAGTGTTTCTCTTGCTTTTCGAGACTTTGCATATATATCAGGAAAGCTAATATTGCAATCACAAGTCAACCAAATATCAAGTGTTTTGACTAGAACCTAATTGATATCTTATTTTAGGATATTTCATTCGTATTTCATTACATTTCGGACAATTTCGTACTTGGGAAGTCTTTCCGAAGCAATCTTTGACGTTCTCATCGACACTCTACGATCTCTTGTGCAATCCAAAATGCCTAGTTAGCGATTGCCACGAATGATGATCATGAAATATCACACAAGACGAAATTAAGCCAGTAGACAAGAATATTGGTATCGAGCGAGGACCAAACTGCAGGGCAAAACGTCTTATATTTCAACCTATCAATGGCAACTTGATAAATCGGCAGGGAATATATTCCACGACAGCGTTATATAATGCGTAAATAATCTAGCGAGGTTCAAATGACAAGATTTTTCCGATGACCGTTGATGCATCTATATTAAGAGGCCAGATTACAAATAAATATTTAGAATCTATGTGGTATCCCTACAATTATTCAGGATGACTGACATCTCAAAGGAATAGCTTCAAAAGGGCGTTGCCTGTTTGGACTTTTTGATAAACAATACTGAAAACAAAATTGAAATTCTGTTCCAATCAACGTTCCAATGAGTTTTGACAGTTGAATTGTCAACAAGAGCGTTTCTTATTAAATTGCGAAAAGCCTTATCAATGATATATTAGAAATGGCCAGCTGAGGTCGTTTAATTAATAGATAACTCAAAAGTTTTGGTTACTTTTAGGTACTCGTATACTCCTATTTATTATACAATTCTCAAAACAACGTACGTAATATGCACAAGAACGCGAAAAATATGAGACCGTATTAGGTTAGTAACATTTGAATGGCTTCCCGGTGCAAAGCCGCGCGCTAATCAAAGTCAAAAGTGGCAATAGAAACGACATCATATTTGTGTTAATTTTTGCAGAATTGTATAATAAATGTTATTGGTCGATTAACCAGGGAATACAGCTGTGAATTTTTACTTGTCACTTGCATTTTGGCGAGCCTAGCCTTTCGTTACTAAATACAGAAACTGAAACTAAAACTGAAACTGAAACTGAAACTGAAACTGTTTTATTTGCACACTTTTGATTCAAATATACATACAAAATAATAGATATATAAGATAATAAATTTAACATTTTGATTAATAGAGGATAGTTTTTGTATAGTGGTGCCTGAGGACTAAGTAAAACTGGGAAGTTATCGTGTTAGCCCTAGGTTTATTACGTTAAGTTTTGTTGTAAAGAAATGAATAGGAAAAGAAAGATTAGAAAACGATATGGTTGATAATAAATAAATATATAACATTAGTTGATTATCTACAAATATAATTGATTTAAACTACGAAATTTTTACAAATTATTTTTATATAATTCTCAGAAATATGCTAATTGGAGTTAGTTTACTATGTAGTTTCGTCATTCTAGCTGCTGAAGGATTAAGTAATTTTTTACATGTTTAGTAAAGGAGTAAGAGCATTGAGCGATCTTATACACAGCTGTATTAGCTGGTTAGTCGACCAATGACTTATATGCACACTGAATGTAAAATATTTTAGTCTTCAAAAGATCCAGGCAAGCCAAAACAATACTAAGAAGCATGGATATGGAAATATTAGATGTATGGCAAAGCTAACTCACATACACAATTCTTCCTGACAATATCGCCGAATAAGTCTGGTAAACAGTGGTACCAATATCCCAGCTCCCTAGTCCTACAAGTATGTTTCAATTTTTCTATGGAATGTTAACTGCAACTATTTGGTGATCACTGTTTACAAATACATTATACCACGTATACTTGGCTTGTGCATACAGCTATTTCAAGAAACTTTGAATACTGAATACTGCATTCCGCATACTGAATAGTGCATTCCAAGACTTACAAATTGCATTTTTGATCGTTTCCGTTGTCGTTTTGCCACCTATTTGCCTAGTTATAGCTGTTATAGAGGATTTTCACCATGCCATCTCCAAAACATACTGAACTACAAGACATTTTGGTCTTTTAATGCACTATTCAGTATGCAGAGTGCAGTATTCAGTATTCAACGTTTTTTGAAATAGCTGTATACAGATAAATTGTACCCTACGTATACTATGCCTGGGAAATGTCCATGCACTGACAAATGAATTACCTTAAACAAATTGACGCCAATAGACAGCTTCGCATGCCTCAATGTTTTCCCAATACAGTCCTCTTGGGTAATAAGAGTCTTTGTTCAAGGTGAATATCCTTTCGTGTTTACCTAATTAAAGGCTTTCAAACAAAGAAATGCAGTTCCCAAGAAGACTGTATTGAGAAAACATCGAAGGAGGTCTATTGTTCAACCTTGAAGCACAAATTTTACCTGATTGTAAATCTGCCACTTGTTTTCAATAGTATGACCTCGAAGCTGACCAACTGTACTTTCACGTAAAGAGTTATCCAGCACAAACATTTTCAGAGCTTTTAGGCCCTTTCTCTTGTCCGAAATCTCAGCCAGCTCTTTGTTCATTTTCTTGATTTGTTTGTTGAAATTAGGCATGTTGGAAAACTTCAATGGAAGTGCAATAGATTGTCGCTGCAGTACGTGTTAGTGACCAGGTTCGAAGATTCTAGTCTAGATCTCTTAATATGCGCAGCAGTGCCAGGCACGCCTGAGAGAGCGGCAAAGCCAATAATACATTTGTTTATGCTTGGGTTATTTCTGCATCTACTAGACATACTAGGTTAGAAGGTTAAATCTGGTATCAGAAACTAAACCAAAATTTGAATATTTTCTTTGAACGCTTGATAAACTTTGTTAATTTATTTTGTACAATGAAATCAATAGCCTTCACAATACCACTATTATGCATTATGCATCATTATCAATGCATTCTGGAGTGTTAAGGCGCTGTTACACTGTGCAATTTTCCCAGCGACTTGTCTCGCAACGGCGTTGCAAAACAAGTTGCAGAGAAAATTATGGCGCTGTTACACTGTGCAATTTTCCCCAGCAACTGGCGAAAAATATTGCAAGATGCTAGGGAAAGTGCACAGTGTAACAGCGCCATAATTTTCTCTGCAACTTGTTTTGCAACGCCGTTGCGAGACAAGTTGCTGGGAAAATTGCACAGTGTAACAGCGCCTTTAGAGTGCTTACAATATATCCGTAAAAAAGTTTGTGAACTAAATAGTACTAATTAGTACAAATTACAAAACCAATAAAATAGGTGAAGCATGAAAAGCACGTGCACACAAATTAAATTGTAAGAACGACTACAGACACCAGAAACAACTCAACACACCCTTAGCTGTCCCCTTAGCTTTATCCAAAAATCCCGCTTTCTTGCTCAACAGACGAGTCAAACGCAACTCGATTAGAATAACGACAACAGACACAAGAAACGAGTCAGACGCACCCTTAGTAGTTTATACAATAAATTCCCGCTTTCCCCCACAAGAGACGAGTCAAACGCAACTAAATTAAAGTAACGACAAGGACACAAAAAACGATACAAACCCACCCTTAGCTTTATTCAAAAAATCCCGCTTTCTCTTACAAGAGACGAGTCAAACGCAACTCGGTTGAAGTAACGACAACAGAGTGACATAAGAAACAAGTCAAACGCACCCTCAGCTTTATTCCATAATTCCCGCTTTCTCCGACAAGAGACGAGTCAAACGCAGCTAATTTAAAGTAACGACAAGAGACAATAAAAGCCCTCTAAGAGGACATGTGGTTACAGGTAAAATAATCAAAAACAACAAGTTGAGAGAAAAGATAACAAACTGTAGAAATATATGTAATGACTAAAACCATGAAAGAAGTAGAGTGATTGCACTTAATTGCTCTAAGATTACGAAATTATTCAAATAAATTTAATTTGAAGTAATTTTAAAAATACAGTTCATGAAAAATAAACATGAAAGCAAAAGCACACACATCAGTGCAAGTGTCAAAATCAAAATTTCAAGCTTTCATGGGGATTCTGCACACCTTGCGTGACATCACCGTGACAGTTCACATTTTAAAACAACTAAAACAAGGTCATGCAGTACGCCTCAATCGAGAGGTAGCAAAAGTTTCCAAAACACTATATAGACATCCCCAAGGACACACAAAGGCTCCATTCAAGAAAGATAGATTTAATTTTAATATTAAAAATATTTTATTGAATAAAACACAGTTTACTCACCCAGACTTATTAAAACCTAAGAGTAAACACGCCGAGGTTTCAAACCTAATCAACAGTGAAATTAATGGCAGGAATGCAAAGAAATATAGGAAACTTTTGTATTTTAAAATGCTAACTAGCTATAGCGTAATATAAAACCAACAATCGTCAGTGAGATCGACGAACGCCGTGATCCAAACTACAAACGGTCGCCGAAATTCTCAACAAGCATTACAGAAATCTGCAAAACCATAAATCGAAAAGAGCTTGTGTACATCGCTGAAAACTACATCTGGCTGTGTAGGCAAAATAGCACAAGATTATTTCATTCAAAGCGGTATAAACTCACCGTGTAATCAAGCTCTCAATCGGTTAGCTTAAATGCCCATGCTTGCACGGGTGCTCTCAGTTCGTTCAGAATGTCTTCGTAAACCCAATGTTTATAAAAAACTTGCAAAAACTTTCACTCAAGCAGAAATATTCATATAATAATCGCAACTATTGACTATGGCAAATGGCAAATATTTCTTAACTGACTACATCACAAAATCAAACAACTAGCGCTGGGTTTCCTGTCTCTTTCGGGAGATCGTCGTAAATGCCATATTTATCGAAAAATGTGCAACACAGTTCACGTAGATGAAGAGATTTATATAAGAATAGCAATAATGGATAATGAAAAGACGATATTTCTTGGAGTGAATTATATTTCAGTCATTAAAATTAACTAAAACTGACTAATAAACCTCGAGTCAATTCCGAATGCCTGCCGAATACATCACTTCGTGTCAACTTCGGCAAACCCGAATTACACACACGCTTACACACACGATGACATAGAGCCTGTAACCACAAATCAAAGGCCCCTATGGCCAACTCGTGGATATAGCATGAATAGATATGTACCTAATAAGTAACGTCGCACTGCATTGCATGCCGCAAACGTGCTGTATAAACTTGTTACGATAAATGTAGACGGTTTGAAATCGGAATCTGAGATCTAATACCATTGTGAGAATAAGTGTTTTATCTTTAAATATACGTAGTATCACACACATTCATACTGTTATGACTTAATATTGTAATTCATTCTTAGTTCTTACCAACAATTTGCTTTGGTCTCCCCCTGAGATTTCAGACAGTGTACGTTTTTCGTAGCAGTTGCTATCTTCACGCTATCATGTAACCCTTGAAATTATGCACACAACAAAACAGGTTACACTGATGAGAACAATCAAATCGGTGCACTACAATATGGCTGTATATTATACAGTGTTTTTATGTAACAGGTTGCGTGATAAAGGAAATTGTACATGTTGATTTTCTTTTCAAGAGTCCATTTGGTTGAGTTTTCTGGGGATCCCAGGTACCCCAAGCTCAGTTTTAGAGAGCGTGTTTTATGCCCGCGATGATTATTAGTTTGGGCTACCTGTGTCGTTTCTCAACTTTATTTAAGACCATTTGAAGAAAAAAATCTCGCGAAAATCAATACAATTCTACAATCTGAAACAGAATGTCTCTTATTTTATGTAGATTAGATGTTTATGTAATTGTTGGATAGTTTTTGAGCCTATTTGTGCGTGTTTTGGAGTATTTTTCTCTAATAGTGCCTGTGGGCGGATCAGATTGCAAATTTCAAGTTTGCGAACTGAAAAGGAAATATGACAACTTCGAATAAATTGTGATTGGCTGTGATTTTGGATCCTATTGCTACGTCATCATGGATATAAAAACCTAAGCAAACTCAAAATAAGCATGGGGGGATGGGAATGTGAGAAATAGCATGAAAAACTGGAAGTAATTGAGAAAATTTATAAATAAATGTGATCTAAAGATATCACACTAATATCAGCTTACTTTGTGCTTAGAACTGATTTGAATACTTAAAGAGTTAGAGTATAAACACTACAAATTAATACATAATTGAGCAGTAGTATGCTGTGTTCTTATTTCTTTATACTGAGGAGACATGCACATACTGGTATGCTATGATTCAAAGCTTCCCTGAGAAAATGGCCTTAGTGACTTTTTTGATAATTTTCAATTCTGGGCCTGGTTGTACGAAGGGTGAATAGTGCTATTCAGTGGATAAATCCTTATCCAGCAGGGCCTGGTTGTACGAAGGTTGGATAAAGTTATCCACCGGATAAGAGTTATCCACTGTATAGATTTTGTATAGATTTCATCCGCTGGATAAGGATTTATCTGCTGGATAGCGCTATTCACCCTTCGTACAATCGGTCCAAGATAAAATCTGCACAAAATCAGTGGATAACTCTCACCCGGTGGATAACTTTATCCAACCTTCGTTCAACTGCACCCAGTGGTCTAAAATAACATCCATTAACTTTTGTGTCCTAAAAATTAATGGTCTGGACATCCATAAAAAATATTGATTGAGTGTTTTTGTTGGATGTGACTCTGATATGCCATATAAAATAATGGAGGTGTGTTTCAAGGTGACTTTCTGTTGGACATATATTTTAATACATTGTAGTCTAGAAAATCCAATAAAGAATGTGATACATTGTTGATGGTTTTAATGTAGGAAAAATATGATTGTTTCTTGTCATTGATTGCATTCAAATAGATATGTATCTCTCAATGCTGTAGCTGCAACATGACTTTATCCACAGGTTTTGTTCTCTGCATGAAGACTATTCATATCCCACATACATTGCATGCTAATTTCAGAAGATTAATTAATTTTTTGTCCATGAAAAGCCAATACATCATGTGATACTTTGTTGCGGTTCCATTAAAAGTTGTAAGAAATGGATTAGACCTGCCACCATTGACTCTCACAGTTACCATTTTGTCAATAGACCATATATTATATGTTCCTCAACAGACTTCAACAGGCACTGAAAATACAAGTATACATGCATATAAATATATAACTTTGTAAGGAATTGAATATAAATTAAATATGGCATATCAGACATTAAATAATATTAAATATTATCAATTATGCTGTCTCTGTAAGAAACCCCATTGTCTAGCTGCATTATTCTATTCTAACCAGGAACACTTACCTTATATATGCTATAAATTATGATAGTCGATTCTGGGGGCATGGAAATGCCCTTCATGTTGTTTTCAAGAAACATAATATTCCCTGGAAGGGGGTTGTCCCCCAATGAATTGTGTAATTTGCTATAATATTTGTATCACTGCTCAGTGCCAAAAAATGAATTTTTGTGGTTTATAGGGTTAGTTAGGATACAAAAGTCATGTTCAGCCCCTAGCTACTTCAAATATAACTTAATGTCTCTGTGTCGTAGAGATCAGCAATGAGCTATAATTATAACTTTGACATCATAGCAACATGACTGTTAAACAACATGGGAATAAATATAGTAATTCTAAAAGTTGATATGAATTTCAATTTTTTCACAGTTTAACCAATGAGATTAATGAGAGGTTTAAACAAATATAGCACAATAAGCATGTTTGTGCATTCCAAGCTGTTCAGCCCCCTAGCTCTTACTTGGAATATATATAACTAAATGTGTCTGTGTTGTAGAGATCAGCAATGAGCTATTATAAATATAACTTTGACATCTGACAAAGTGACGAAGCAAAGTTTGATGACGAGGGCGGATTAGATTAGATATTTAGATGAGATATTTACTGTTATAAAATATAAACTTCTACAGTTTACTCATAAATATAGGCTTACATTTATCATATTCAACATAAAATAAAATACAATTTCCACATCAAAGTCAACTGAATCAGTGTACTCACCCCGTTCACGATCTCAGTCTCTGTTTTATATGAATCCATTTAACCAGTTTGAAATCGCTTTGTAAATACCATTTCCTAAACACAATCTGAAGGCATTCTTTGAGGAAATTAATGATTGAAAAAGATCGAATAATGTGATCAGAACGCTTACAACGTTTTCTGAACTTTGGCCCAGTACGAGCGGAGTCGAGCCGAACAGTCTCGTACCCAGACTCTAACGGCTATCTGCTAACGTCTGAGTGAGCGAGTGACATCGAGTCCCCACAATAACTCGTTTCTATGCTTCGCATATCCACGAGTTAAAAACGATAAACAAATCACTACAACAGAGACAAGAGACGAGTCAAACACAAGGACGACAGCCTATACGAAAATATAAAACCAACCAAAATGATGCGCTCATGGAAGTAACTATGCATCCATGACTTGCTTCACGACTTGCTACACAACTTATGCATGTGCTAGCTCTACAAGTAGTCGAGCCGAGGATGACTGTATCTGCCAAACTTTTGTACGTGCAGGAGGCACCTTCACGGCTCGCTTAGAGTGATTTTCATTTGACCGTGAAAGAAAAATGACCATTTAGTTTGTAATAGTTGAATGATAAGAAACAAAAGAAAACAATGGCTTTAGAGTCTACTACTATTAGTTTGACTGTCTATTTGAAAACCACTCTAGTTCTTAACACTAAATAGTCTAGTGTCTAAATTGTGCAAATTGATGCTATTTCTTACAAAGTTTTTCACGGATATAGAGTGATGGCACTTAATCCGTGAAATAGACATTAGTAGACACTATTTCCATTGTTTTCTTTTGTTTTGATTAGACTATTAGACACTAGAGTGCATGCATTTAATCCGTGAAACAAACACTACTAATTAGTAGTAAATAGTGTTGATTAGACAATAGGAAACAAAGGAATTACCATAATTTTAATTAGCACTATTTTGTACTATTTATGTTTCACGGATTAGGTGCGTGTACGTACTCTAGCTATTAGATTTTGTTTCAAGGATTAAGTGCCATCACTCTATATTGTAAGCACTCTAGCTTTTGTAATTCAAATTAAAAAAAGCACTCGTAAATCTTGGAAACTGAAGTTGTCCGTGACAAAACCAAAGCTCTAAGATGGCGGCTGTCTAAATGGTATGTCTATCTGGTCTCAGTAAAAGACTCCCAAGACTCAGAGTTAGCAGTATTTTAGTTGAAACAGGTAAAATAGTAAAATATCTCGCAAGAAAGTTTCTTTTAAGTTCGGTAAAGTGTATTTCTACACATTTTTTACAACTTTTAGAAAGCAACATACCTGCCGAAATGTTTGATTTTTCACATTCTAGCGTTAAATATACACAAAAATTCGTCAGTTTTTCCATGTTCCTAAATTTTCTCGTCATTTTATGTTTCCGACACTCATTATCACGCGCGATACTTCAATTTCAAGAGAGAAAGAGAGAGAGAGAGAGAGAGAGAGAGAGAGAGAGAGATCCACTACGCAAGCTACGTCCACACTAGAAAAAAATTTGCCAAATTTTGGCATACATTTTCAGTTCTTCGAAAAACATTAACTTCAGCCAAATTTTGCTAGCTAGTAAAGAAAAAGTCCAAATTAATTATTTTTTTTCAAGGCCAAGATTTTCGTTTGGTAGTGTCGCTTTAAAAACCCCTTGCTACCTAAGCGAACTAGACGCAAAACGGTGCGTTCACTCGGGCTACTAGCAAATAATCCTCTGGTGGTAGCCCAAGTGAACACAGTGCCTTCGGTTTAATTGCAAGCTGTCATCATAAATTGTGTTAGTACAATTTGGGCCAAAAGGGAACAGACAACTGCTCCTGACTGATGGACACGTAAAATCCTTAAGTTGCTTGTTCCCCTATCAAAGTTAGTAATATTAATAACAATCTTTTTAAGTGTCCAATTTGTTCTATCAGGATGATCCAGAGAAAAACCCTCAGAGCAAGGAATAGAACAATGACAACCACCATTTAAGGTTTCTCATCAAGCTAAGTGATTTATTACATCAAACTTTTATACATCATCTTCATTAAAGATATGATATTATGACCTGGCTAATAAATAAGATGCCTTCACTGAATACTGGTTGTGTAGTTGTCTTTTGTAAATAATTTGTATGCAGTTCACTTATACACAATACACTAGAATAGAAGTTACCTTGTATGGGCACAGGGTTTCAAGGACAAAACAAAAACTTATTACAAAAATGCACTATAATAGTACATATGGCTATAGCTTAGAATATCAAAATAAATAAAAATGCGATAAATATTTTGTTCTGCAGAGCAATACTGAAGTACTACTGAAACCTTGATGTGGGATTCCTGTGGTTGACTGCACTCTCGACGATATCAAAATATTTCAAAATATGAACGCTCATGTGCATGACTGCTCAAGTTATAAAATTCCAGAACAGACAAATTAAGTTTTATATCCTTCTCAAACTCATTAATTATTCATGAGGTAATCAACCAACCAGGTGTCTCAAATTAGGTCACATGATGAACTTTGAAACCCCGGAAAGTCCGCTACCATGCAGAAAGGAATTTTTTGAAATGTTATAAAAACTATCCATTCATGCATAACTATTATCAATAGTTTCATTATAATAAAGTGGATAAATATCTGACCAAAGATTCCTCCCGAATAATTAATGAGTTTGAAAACTCGTTCAAAAGCCTCCAATTCGGACTTGACCGTATTTCAAAGTCCTTGCAATGAGTTCTCGGCTGCGCCTCGGACTGGAACTAGTTGCGCGGACTTTGAAATACCGTCATATCAAACATATGTTGTCGTTCGTGCGGGCTTCCTGTGTTTCTACTATTGGGTTTCCTGTGTACCGAAAAGCTAGGTTTCTAAGCCAATTTCAAGATGTTGGACAATGTGATGTGTTTTATCGCTACAATCTCTGCAAGTTTTGATGAAATTTTGACAGTTTGAGGCTCAAAATTACAGCAAAATCAACAAAAACAAATCTGCATGACTTCCAAATAAGGTAATGCCTGTCCATATATGGAATAGATTTCATGGCCGTGCGAACGACAACTTTTTATGTTTGATATGCAAGTCCGAATTGGAGGCCTTTAAACATTACTTCAAGCTAATAAATCTGTAAAGAAGCGACTTTCGACATTGTCTTTATAATTTGTATCAAAAATCTCATCTCAAGATCGAATGTCCCGGATGTGATGTCGCCTGATTCTACCGCGATGAAAGATTTACCGTTCTTAGAGTGATTTTCATTGGCCACAAAAAATGACTATTTAATTAGTTTGTACTAGTCGATAAATAAAAGAAAACAGCGGATTTAGAGTCTACTAATAGCTAATTTTTTCAACGGCAAATGAAAACCACTTTTAGTTCACGAAATCGCAAAATTGAATACGACTATAATGTCGATCTTTTTCATAAAGTTATTATTCAGTGCTATATTATACATAAAGCCGGTATTATTCAGTGATTTAGTTTTGTCGATCGCAAGATTGGCAACAAATTCGTGGTTATTTATTGTTTTTTAGTATATTGTAAAGCGCATTAGACATGTATAAAGCGCTATATAGGTATAATATTATTAATATTACTTAACACTTATTTACTGGGACCGAGGGAAACAGTTTCCCGAGGTTCCAGTAAATAAGTGTTTTGTTATATACCAACTGTCCAAGAACAACTCAAAGCAAAAAGTCGCCACAATGAATGTTTTTATTCAAAATTCACTCAAAACTTGTCAACAAACTGACCATTCTTAGTGCAAAGTTTTTTGGGAGAATTGCTGCAGCTTGTTTGGTAGCATGTTTAGTTGAGACGGAATCTTTATCATCTAATAATTGAGATATTTCTTTCTCTCCCCGACTCGAAAAACGAGATGACTCCATTTTCGTGAATGATAACGTGTGAATGAATTTTGCAAACGCGCGCGCTAATGTGGTGAATTCTGGTTTCCGGTTTTGATATTTTTTCAGTCACGTGACTTCCGGTTTTGTTATTGCCGGTCCACAACATATTATTGCCCTCCCAGACTTGTCGCCAGGGAGACAGTCGATTTTCTTCACGTTCACGTGATACATTCTCGACCAATAGAAATCAAGGAAAATTGAACTTTGACACTTGGTATATAAATAATGATTATAGTACGCTTCACCTTGAATACCATGCTGAGCCAATTTCCAATAACAAATGGGTTTTTCCCGTCACAAATGTATATTTTCTCATCCACTCGAGCACAAAAATATTTGTCAAAGAAAATGTACTCGTCTGAAACGACCATAAGGCGCTGTTACACGCTGAAACTTTCCTCTCAAACGTGCCTCAATCGCCGTTGCGAGACAACTTTCACAACGCATTGCACCGTGTAACATGGTCATTTAGTTGAAACTTTTCCCGAGTCGTTTCACGAGACGGTTTCACGAAAAGTAGGACTGCTTTCTACTCCTGCAACAGAAACTTGAACAAGTTTCAGGACGAAATTTCAGCGTGTAACACCCCTTATGAAATTCGTCTCGCATGGGCGATCGACACAAGTCAGATAAAAGTTTCAGTGTGTAACAGCGCCTAAGCATAAGCATACACAGACTCAGTAGCGTACTGCTCATTAGAAGTTTTTGTTTTTCTCACGCCTGAGTGATAAATGCGTTACTGAGTCTGCGTATGTTGCTGTCGCTATATTCAAATTCAATTTTACAACATTTGACTAAAATCTTGCAATCTGATTGGCCGAGAGCCATTGTTAATAAGAGTACTGACAATAGCTGACGCCAACATGTCACGCTCGTCCTTACAGAAAAAAGTTTGGGACAGTTTTTCAAACAGATTTGGACGGAAAAGATCTAAGATAATGTTGTAAAAAACAAATTGAAGATAGTTTTCCATTGTCAGTACTCTTATTAATCATGGATGACGTCAAAAAATGTTCAAAACTAAAGTGCTAAGTTTTGGACATTTTTTGACGTCATCCATGATTAATAAGAGTACTGACAATGGAAAACTATCTTCAATTTGTTAATTTGAACACGAATATGTAAATTATGGCCATTAATGAGTTTTCCCACGGACTTGGTGTGGATATAAAGAGAAACGGACGCCAAGATGACGTTACTTGAATCAACTCACCAAACGAGTTACGGTCAGTTGACCCACCCTCCCATCCACGAGCAAGCCGGGTTGAGTCCATTGAACCACTGCATCATTATTCGCGGTACGGTATGGGTTTGGCTAGTTCCAGGCCAGCTTCCAATAACCCATTAACAACAATGCATGGTGCAGAATAATACACTATTCAGTTTCTATCACAAAATGAAACTATGTAGGAATTTCTGTTTATCTAGCCAATACAGCACTATCTCATATCGTCTCTCAAAGTCCAAGCGTCTTGATTAAAGTTTCTTTTATGTTCAATTGTGAAAAGTGCTTTGTGCAAATTACAAACCAGGCCCGCAAGCAGTAGTGTTCATCAGCTTGACACTCCCCTCTCCTTTATTCTTGAGATCAGACCACTTGACGATGTTCCCTTCCCCTGCCGTGCATGATTTAGCCAGGTCAGATATCTCTTGTGCTGTAAGAACTGTGTCCCACATGTTAACATTTGCTAGGTTTCCTTGAAGGCTCTGGTCTTGTTCGAATTCTCCTTTGTAGCTGTCCTGGTCTTGTCCAAGAACAACGGCACCTTTTGTTACAACATGTGGCTTGGAATCCAACCTCAGAACACCATCAACGTACACTTTGACTTTGTTATACACATTTTCCCAGGTCATGCAAAGATGGTGCCATTTGTCGTCGACAGTCTGCGGGAAGTTAGGACTGCTGTAATTAAAATGAGAATTAATTTAAAAAAGGAAGAAAGCTAAGATGTTCTGTATCCACAATAAAGGAGATGTTTTTTATGTATGTGACTTACTTTTTGGTGGAATAAAATTTGTCATTTACAGCAAATTTTGTATCAGTGTCTTTATTAAGTAAGAAGACAATTTGATTGGCTGAGCTTGGCGTAGCATAACTAAAAGGCGTATGTACTGAGGTACTTGGATCAGCCTGTACCCATAATGCAACTGTAAAGGAAGTCAAGTTGACGTCAAATGGATTCTCCAGAACCACTTTATCTGCGGTACTTTTTCGCGGGAAATTCAGAACTGAAAATTTAAAAGAAAGCACGTTTTATTAGAAATAGAAAACGAGGCAGCGTGCTATGTTGAGTTATAGAAGCACGCGGGAATTGTAAGAAGACGAGAGGAGTGTTAGGAGAAGCACGAGGCGTGCAATGCTGCCGAGATTTCTATTTCTTTTATAAAATACAATTGAAGTTTTATTTTCTTTTTTCGTTGGAGAAAGTTTGAAAATGTGCGTGCGCGTGCTGTGTGTTCTCATAGAGAACGCGCGACACGCGTCCTTTGGCCAATCAGAGCGCGCGTTATATCATAGTTATATTATAATACATTTGTGATGTCTCTAAAATTCTATATTCCTAATCACTTTTGTCGAAGACTCAAGTTTTGAGAAAATTGAGATACAGTCTTCGACAAAAGTGTTTGGGTAGAGAATGTTATTTCTAGACGGGCACAGCCGCGGTGAAGAATAATTTGCCGTTTCATCGTGTTCTTCTTCATCGTCGTCCTCGTCCGTGCCAAAATACAGATTAGTCTCTACAGCGCATGTTCATCGCTATTTATTGGGCATCGCGGGCGCGTAAGTCTATTGTTTATTACATCGACTCTTTTTTGTGTGTTTGGACGACAAAAGCATCCTAACTGAAGCCATTTTGCTAATGTTTATGATGTTTTTGTAAGCAAGTGAAGTCATCGATTCTTTTCGTTGTAATGAAAGGTTTTGCGAGTGTTTCTGAGAGACTCCACTCACGCGCAACACTGAGCAAACTCCGTAAATTACCTCTCATGCACTCAAAGCAAAATGTATAGAACCTTACAGAATATCGAAATCAAAGAGCAAGAAGAGAATTTGGTCTTTATGTTTCATTGACCTATTTTAATTAAAATTACTACCAAAATAGCAAATATGAGCGTAAAAGCAATCGAACTTATTTGTTAATTATCATTAATTTTTGTGAGTCAATTTGTACAAATAAAGTAAATTACAAACCATTACGACCGCATGCAGAACTTCTCATCAGCTTGACACTCCCCTCTCCTTTAAACTTGAGATCAGACCACTTGACGATGTTCCCCTCCCCTGACATGCATGTTTTAGCTAGGTAAGATATCTCTTGTGCTGTAAGAACTGTGTCCCACATGTTAACATTTGCTAGGTTTCCTTGAAGGCTCTGGTCTTGTTCGAAACCTCCTTTGTAGCTATCCTGTTCTTGTCCAAGAACAACGGCACCTTTTGTAATAACATGTGGCTTGGAATCCAACCTCAGAACACCATCAACGTACACTTTGACTTTGTTATACACGTTTTCCCAGGTCATACAAAGATGGTGCCATTTGCCGTCGACAGTCTGCGGGAAGTTAGGACTGCTGCAATTGAAATAATAAATAATTTAAAAGACAGAAAGAAAGAAAGAAAGAAAGAAAGAAAGAAAGAAAGAAAGAAAGAAAGAAAGAAAGAAAGAAAGAAGAAAAAGAAAAAGGCTAAATGAGAAAGAAAGGAAGGCTTTTCGGTAGTGCGCTTTCAACAACTCGGACTTACTCTTTGGTGGAATAAAGTGTATCATCTACATCAAATTCTGTTATAGTAGTGTTTTTATAAAGAAAGAAGACAATTTGATTGGCTGAGCTTGGCGTAGCATAACTAAAAGGTGTGTGAGCTGAGGTACTTGGATCAGCCTATACCCATAATGCAACTGTAAAGGAAGTCAAGTTGACGTCAAATGGATTCTCCAGAATAGTGCAGGCATATCGTGCAGAATTGTTCAGTTTTTTGCTACAAGCATGAAAATTGGCACAATGATAGAAGACAACATGCTGACTAATTCCTGATATAGCGCCACGCCCAAAAATCAATACTTCCAGTTTTACACATGTGGAATTAATTTTCACTTAAAATTAAATACAATTGTTGCATTAACTAGTTGGTTCATGAAATGTGATAATTCTTTATGAGTACTGTTCCTTCTACCTAACTGACTATAGTGCCCCACCCTATTCCTCGTACTTCCAGTTTTATGTTAATGGCTTTAATTAAATTCAAAATTACTGAAAATAACCGTTTTCTACAATGCTATCACTACCAACTAATCCAAATTGGTCTAATGATACATGCCCTTTTCATTTCACATGCACTGCCACACCCTAAACTTAGTACTGCCAGTATAGATACATAGGAATACCTCAAGTCTCTCAAGTATCAAAATTGTTCACCTTGTTTTAAAGTCAAGGAGATAGAATAATAGACGGATATGATTGAAACAACGCAATTTGCATAACATGCAACCATGGCAACGCCTTTTCAAAAGTACTTCCAGTAATAATACTTTGGAATTGATTATTGGGGTTACTGGAATTTATTAATTTTGGATTATGGAAAATCTAATATTTTTTAAGGTAAGAATCTTTGACAAGGGAGAGGGCTATTGCAGTTCACTCGTAGCAATCACTAAATTTTATTAATTATTTCAATAACTTCCCAAACGAGTTAATTCCATTTGCAATCGCCTCCACAATCACACATGGCTGTGCACACGAGCTGCAATTTTGCACATTTTTATCTTGCTGACATTTACATCTGGTCAGGTGGCTACACATTTCCAAAATCTCTTGCTTAGTTTTCCCACAATTGCGTCAATTTAATCTTTTTGGTCCGCCTTTGTCTACTGCCAAGTGCGGCGCAGAGGGTAGCTGCAACGACTGACCTGGCTTGATAAGCGGTTAGTCTCTTAATGTGATTTAATTTGGCGGAGTGCTGCAGATGGGATGCTGCCCCCATTGATTTGGCTTTTTTGAAAACATTTCCTTCTATAAAGTCAATAACTATTTGGCAAAAGTTAGTTTAACTGTACAGTAGTACAACAAATTGCTGCAGTAGACTGACATATTTCCAACAGATCTTTACATACAGAATCATTCAAAGGCCGTTCAAATGTTGTTTTTACTTCTGCAAACAATACCTTCAAGTCTCCAAGGCAGAGATTTTCCCGAATATAGACATTTCATTATTGCAGCCCGTGAAGACAAAGAAATGAAAAGTTGAAGTTTTACTTCGAAATCGCGGGACGTTGGCCTATTCCAGGCCCTAAAATCGCCGAAAATCGCCTTAAGTTTTGAGTATCTTTGGGGATAATTTAGCTAAAATCGCCCAAAATTACGGCGATTTTAGTGCCCGGAGTAGGCCTATTTCCAGAGCCAGAGGCTTGTGGAAAAAGCAATTGAAGATGGGCCCTTTTCTCCCTCTCTCCACTGATGCTCCATTTTAAGGGTATTTACAGTATATTAAAGCTACACGGAAAGAACAGAAGTCGAAACAAGGATAGGAAGTCACTGATATTCGATGGGGATCAAACTTGGGACCTCTCGCACTAACCAACTGTGCAATCCTTGCTCCTAAAAGTCGTTGAAGCCATGGAAAGCAGGAAGTGCAGCTGCTTTGCTAGGGCCTAGTGCTCTGAAAACTTCAAGAACTGCAATATCACAATCCTTACAAATGAAAAAAAAGCCTTGAGTCTGATTCCTCTTAAGTGCATGTTGCCAATCCAGTGAATTCCCATTCTACATCACATGCTAATCCTTGTCCAAAAGAAGAAATCAAGTGTATGTTTCCAGGCAACTTGATGACTTTCATTTGCAAATTTCAACTAAAAGTAAAAAGCTCTCAAAAACCTAAGGAATCCAGCGAATTCCCGTTCAACACTAATTTTTCTCCAACAGAAGAAATCAAGTGTTTCTTGTTGGGCAATATGATGGATTTGCAAATTTCAGCAAAAAATTAAAAAAAGCTCAATACCCTAAGGAATCTTTCCCAGTTCTACACGCTTTGGTTGACCATGGCTTTGTTAACTTCTAGATATGGTCTGTGATTTGAGGCTATCAGTGCCGCAATATTCGCTCCACATTACATCAACCCCTGGAGACATTCTGTATTAAACTGGGTCTTCACAGTGTCATGTGTAATTGATCAGGCTATTGTGAACGGGTTTTCTTTATGTGGAAAATGATAAAATAGTGAGAATTATTGATTGTTACGAGGGAAGTGCAATAACAGTGGCCTTTATGCAGGAATCCCTACAGAAAGATGTCAGATTGCCATATACCCAAACCTAATTCCAGATCATCAATTCCAAAGTATTATTACTGGAAGTACTTTTGAAAAGGCGTTGCCATGGTTGCATGTTATGCAAATTGCGTTGTTTCAATCATATCCGTCTATTATTCTATCTCCTTGACTTTAAAACAAGGTGAATAATTTTGATACTTGAGAGACTTGAGGTATTCCTATGTATCTATACTGGCAGTACTAAGTTTAGGGTGTGGCAGTGCATGTGAAATGAAAAGGGCATGCATCATTAGACCAATTTGGATTAGTTGGTAGTGATAGCATTGTAGAAAACGGTTATTTTCAGTAATTTTGAATTTAATTAAATCCATTAACATAAAACTGGAAGTACGAGGAATAGGGTGGGGCACTATAGTCAGTTAGGTAGAAGGAACAGTACTCATAAAGAATTATCACATTTCATGAACCAACTAGTTAATGCAACAATTGTATTTAATTTTAAGTGAAAATTAATTCCACATGTGTAAAACTGGAAGTATTGATTTTTGGGCGTGGCGCTATATCAGGAATTAGTCAGCATGTTGTCTTCTATCATTGTGCCAATTTTCATGCTTGTAGCAAAAAACTGAACAATTCTGCACTTTTTGTGCACGATATGCCTGCACTAGAACCACAAAATCTGCGGTACTTTTTCGCGGGAAATTCAGAACTGAGGATTAAAGACACATGAAGGCCGATTACTTTAGGGACGAAAATAAAAGTGAAAAATTACGGGGGCGTACGAGCACCCGTATCATGCATATAAACTGAAAATTACTCGAGCTTCAAGAAACACAGAAACACACGACAACTTTATCGGGTCTTTTCGGACACCAGGGGCATCCGACTTTACTATATTGCTGGTAACTAATTTGAAATAACTCTGTTTTCTGCTTTTCAGAATCTTTGTTACTATATTGCTGGTTTTCAATCATTCTCTTGGGAGTCAAAATATAACTGAAAGTGGCAGCCATGTTGGTTGAACGAACAAGAGACACTAATGAGCAATCTTTTGTTAAAGTTCAATCAAGATGGCCGCCTTGACGTCAATTAAAAGTCAGTAATAGAGGGATTCTACGGCAGGCATGTTTGTGGTCAAAATAATAGAGATTTTAATGAAATCTTTTGTCATTTAAAACCTTTCTATTGTACTTGCCGACAAACATGGTCACCGTGAAATCCCACTATTGGCGAAGTAGTGATTTTACTAACCAATTTTTTTTCAGAGAGGAATTTCGCACGAGTAATAGTCCCCTTCACAGTTCTCTGCGCCATCTTGAAAGGTATCCATGTCTTTACATCGAAGCGAGACGAACGGTCAGCGTGCAATGATAGAGACCTGTGAATAATTGTCCTAGGTGCTAAAAAAGGTATCTGTCATTGTACGCTCACCGTTCGTCTCGCTTCGATGCAAAGGCACGACTACCTTTCAAGATGGCGCAGGGAACTGTGGAGGGGACTATTGGGTTGCTTTCCTCGAAAGCAATATGCCTGAAACAATGGAATCTTACTACCAAAAGGAAAATTATTGGAAAACATTGAGTCAACCTACGCTAAATTGGTTTGTTCAGGTCCCGGCTGTACGAAGGGTAGATAGGGTTATCCGCTAGTTAGAAAATGATCGCACTCACTCGTCCAATCAGCGCTTAGTATTTTGGTGCTTTATATTCCATAGAGTAACTAAAGGTGTCAAGTCGTGAGGGCTTTGAAGCACAGGGAAATTGTGGGGTAAAGAAAACAAGTACGGTCAGTGAGCTTTTATAACTAATTAGTATTCTCTATATAAAGCATACTAATGGAATCTTTTGAATTCTTTTGTTTAAAGAGTTCATTAGTATTCTTTGTATAAATTTGTCGGAGCAAATTCTGAAAATCTTCCCTATGAAATTAATTGGCAAGTAATAAGCATACTTTTTCCTTTACTTTATATAAGATGAATTATAACAAACTCAAACTTACTGTGAGAAATTTTAGATACTCGTTTCTCGGTCGCTGACCAAGAGGAACGCAGGCTCTGGGTATGAGATTGCTCGAAACCTCGAACTTGTGTTTTCAGGCTTGATAGCACGTAAAATATGCACTTTTTTTGCTGTCGTTATCTAGCTCTTCGCTCTAGTAGAGTTAGCATCCATCTCATATATTGTGACAATTTCTATCCCTAAAAAAGCCTGTGGAGTTCTGTAGCCAAAGCGGCCTCCAGCCGGCCGGTCGGTCTGATGGATGTGCATGACATAAATGAGCCTCTTCAGTTGGAAAACGCCAAAAATATATTGGACACAAGGAAGCAGTGCAAAACAAATAAGCCTTTAGACAATTTAACAATAAAAGCGGGTAAATCGCTCGTGAGTGCGATCATATTCCAAACCCTTACATAAATCCTTATCCAATAGACAGACCTCATCATTTTATACCGGGAGGGGGGGGGGGACTCATATATAAGAGGACGGGGATGCTCGTCGGAAATTTTGAAAAAGGTACCTGAGTGGGAGTGGCAGCAATTCATTTCTACTCCTAAAAGGTACCAATTCAAAAACAATAATAAAGAATTAAAGTAATTAAACACTTTGTTATCGATGTGCTTTGAAGATTCAATTCAGATCATCAAAATCGTCCCTTTCATGCTTATTATTTTAGGTAGTTTATTTACCCCAAAACAATCCCTAAAAGTCCACTTAAGTCTGAGACACCCTAAAAGGTACCAGATTGCAGATTTTGACCCCTAAAAGGTACGACGAGCATCCCCGTCCATTTACGATCGGAGTCCCCCGGATTATCATTTTATCCACTGAATACGGATTTATCCAACTGATAGCACTATCTACTCTTCGTGCATCCGGGACCTGAATAAACCAATTTAGCATAGCGTTGCTTAGTTGTCGTTTTTGTGCGTTGTTGTTCATGCTGTTGTATTTTATCATTTTTCTCGTCATTACCTTCAGGCATTTTAACGCACTTGAAGTTGATACCATCATCAGCCAACTCACACACCATCGCTTTATTGCAAAGTTTGTTGCTGCATCTGGCTACAGGACGTATAAAGTAGTTTAAGTATCGAGAACCATGTGAGTGGACGAGACTTTCGGGGTTGGACAAGTGATTAGCGTCGTTCAGCTCACAAATTCTTTGGTCTTCATAAAAGTTGATGCTGTGACACTTTCCGTGCGATGCGCATTCATCAACACACTCTAAGCTTTCTGATTTTGACAGCGACTTTATCGTGTGGCCTTGAAGTTTGACATTCCTTTGAGAATAGGCAGTAGGACATTGGTCAGAGGCGTAGATGCGTATCCATGGAAACAGAAGGATGACTATCATTGGCGCCAACATCCTGGCACGTTGTCTGAAAATTGATGAGTCAATATCGGCTGATGATTCTTTATTAAGTGCGGCAAAATGTATAGAAATCTGGATCACTCTGACTTTGCTTAACTCCGCTCAGTTTTGGTGGATTTTCACTGAAACTCTTGCATTTTTGGAAAAGATACATTCTCTGTTGTTTATGACCATCAATACGATGGATATTGGAAATAAGGTTTTTTGTTTTCAAAATAAAACGTTTTCAAAATTTCATATTCAGATGTGACAACCAACTCAAAAACGTCCAGCATTGGCTAACTTTACATGTCACGAGGCTTCATACTGCACACGATCCAACGGTGATTCAAAAAATAACAAAACATAACAAAAATTGTTTTGATATACAAATAGACGGAAATACAACGCGCGGAAACGAGCAGCGCCATTTGGATTTTAGGACCTTTTTTATGGTGTCCAGTCGGGTAACGGAGGGGGGGGGGGGAGGTGACTGAGGGGCTGAATGAGATGCTTGGAGATTGTCAGGGGGTTGTGCTTGCTCTGGGTTGGCCTACCCCTTTCTCACGGATAAGTGCACATGGAAAAGTTATTACATGACGGCCCACCATCTTGGAAATGACGTAACCATTTTCAACGCGAAAACGAGGTCACGCGTGTAAACTGGCTCCAAACTAAAATGGCGTCCGTAGGTCGAGATTATTTCTTCGTCTCTTTGGCACCAGAACCTTGAACTTTTACCGAAGTTAAGCAACTCCTTCGTTGAAAGCCATCTTGATTTCGACCGAAAAAGGACTGAAATAGTTCCAAGTTAAGTCCAGAGCAGTTGTCCAGAGCTAATACTTCGTAGAAAAATATAAAGTACAATCTTTAATAATGATTTTACAGTCGAGAAAAGCGTACATATGCTTATAGTTGGGATTAACAATTTACAAAGCTGAAAATCTATGTATTTGAAGTTTACCGAATGACTTCCGAGAGGAATCGAAGCTGTTCCGACAATATTCCGAGTTTTGTGTTATCATCGTCAAAATTTGAGGGACTCGTACCCAGTCTTCACGGTATGAAAGTGGCTAATGTATACAAATAAATAAAATGTTAATTAATAAAATCTAAAATTATTATTATTGATTATTATGAGTTATTTACAATAAAGAAATATCGAATTGGCTCTCTTAGTATTATGGTTTTTTCATAACATTTTACGACACACAGGTGTTACAAAAAGCGACGTTCTTACATTTAACGACAGAACAAACGTTAAGCTACAGGAGCTGCAATTTTTACCGATAAAGGGAGTTGTTGGCAGATGACTGCAAGATGCCTCGCAATCCAAAGGAAAGTCCACATTTGTCAAATCTACAGAATTATTTTGAATCTTCTTGCTGTTCCATTTGATCAATACTTGAATAGTATCTTGGTACAAAACTCTTCTGGAGTTAGTTGTTCCTCAATAAAATGAAAACCAGTGAATATATCGCAAATGAGTTCGACACATGGAAAAATATTTGGGGATGGGGCGTTCAAAATCAGCCCTTTGCACCAAAAAAAACCCCACTAGTTCTATTTTATTGCGATAAAGCATTTTTGGAGACATCGAAAAAACATCTGCATCCTCGTGCTCTGGCCTTTCTACAACAGAATTTTAACGGTTTTTCTGGCAAGAAAAAAGTGAGAAAACCTATCAAAAGTTTTCAAAAGACGACAGGAATTGCACTGAAATGAGCTATTCCGCTCGAATGGGAGAACAGCAAAATGACTCAGTGTTTCGCGCGAACTTTTGCTATATATCTTAAGCTTAATGAAACTTTAAAATGGCGTAGCGACTGAACAATTTCGTGCATATTTATCTTGTTGAAATTCCGTGCGTGGAATTTCATAACATTAAAATAGCAACAAGCTTAATGGTGTATCATCTCTTGCTTTGTTGAGGAGAAACTCAAACCCAGAACAGTTTGTCCATTGTGTACAAACTAACTAGGGCCATGATTTGAGCCATAATGAAGTTTACTTTCTTGGGTGTAACTATTCACCTTGTTTTGCTTGCGATAACATATAGAGTGATTTTTCGTGTTTCACTATTAGTTTTGCGTGGTGTGAAATCTTCAATAATTTCGAACAAGACTGAAATAGAGTGCACGCCATATATCCGTGAGATAAAACTTAATATGTATTGTCCTATTGCACTATTATGTACAAACTAGTTGATATCACTGAAGCAGAACAGTGCAAATAACAATAGCAAGGTGTCTAGTGGTCTTTGTCTTTCTTTGTGTAGTTTATGCCTGAGTGAATTCTTAGTTATCGGATAACAAAATAGTTGATAACTAAATACTATTTTGCACTAAATAGGTTTTTTCACGGATACATGGCGTGCACTCTATTGTCATTTTCATTCTCTGATCCAGTTACGTACCGCTTTAGTATGAGTACGGTCTCGGTTTCATGTGTTTAAACTTACCGAGCAATAAAAAGAAACAGAGGGGGTTCCGTAGATCTCACTGAACCTCTAAATCCGCTATTGGAGTTACATTTCGCTTCTGTTCCACAACGACTTCCATCAACTGAGACTCATGCAGTGCCAGTGGGAACGAATCAGTCAAAACAATCCTGGGGGGCAATGCTTTTTGCACTTCGCTCAGCCTGTCAAAATTCACAATGAGGACATTTGAATCTGCCAAATTCTTACCAACAAAATGGCTAGATAAGATAAGAGCCTCCTGACTTTAATTCTGTTCAATGTGCCACTGACAAACAAGGAACTCGCTGTCAAAATGTGATTGTTTTATTTCAGTGAATGCAAAGAAAAGTAGACGTCTTATAAGGGACTAGCTTATCTAAATGTGTCTATTTGTTAACATAGAAACGACTTTTCTACTGAGTAAACGGACTTTAGGAATTAAGAATTTCTGAATTTTATGGAAAGAAAAGCCATCTGCAGATCACAAATACGTCAGTATAAAAGGAATTATTATTAGTGCATTTCCTTTGAGATGGTTTGAAAATCCTTTTACTTCCTCTCCTTAACATTCCTTTTTCTTTTTTTTTTTTTCTGTCGTTTTGTTTTTTGTGATACATACGAAGGAAGGCAACATGCACACGAGCAAGTTGTCCTCGAGAGTTTCAGTCCTTGGCAAGGAAAACTAGCTCGTGTTCGTA
Source organism: Telmatactis stephensoni (assembly GCA_029948255.1). Classification (NCBI taxonomy): domain Eukaryota; kingdom Metazoa; phylum Cnidaria; class Anthozoa; order Actiniaria; family Isophelliidae; genus Telmatactis; species Telmatactis stephensoni. The sequence goes on along the minus strand of JALIZF010001795.1, from coordinate 654,025 downwards.
GACGACGAAAAATAGATACTTTGTCCTTGTCAAGTTGCCTTGATGAAAAGACTTAAAAGCTGGCGTGTCAAGGAAAACCTGTCAAGGTAAAGACGTAAAAAAAGGCGGGACAACTTGGCAAGTACGGGCACAAAGAAACTTGCCAAAGAAAAACTTGCAAAAACACACCCAAGTTTGTCTTAACAATAACAACGTGCCAATTAGGGAAACTTGTTTATCCGTCGACACGGAAAACTTCTCAAAGAAAGTCGAGACATACACAAAGAATTCGAACTGTTGCATTTTGACATACAAAGTTTTATCATTTTCCATGGAGAAATTCTCAGGTATTATGAATAATTAATTGATAACCAGCTAACATATCCTATTTCCTTGATATCGAAGACTAAGCCTTCATTAAGCTTTCCAAGCCGATATCGAAGCATAGTAGGTTTTGTTTGTGTACGTTCAACCAAAACACGACAACCCATCCGCTTAGAAAAGTTCAAGGTGTATGGAAACAGTTTTTTGGTCAACAACCAATAACAAATAGACGGTTTAATGATTGCTTCCCTCTGGTTGGATTTTAAAGATATTATAAAACATAATTGCTGAAGGATTATTGAAGTTTGATTATAACATAGGTAATATATAACGCGCGCTCTGATTGGATGATAAGCGCGCGCGAGCGTGCGTCCAGAACTCGATGGACAGCACGCTGACGTCAATGTTTCCTTTTCTTACAGCGCGCGCCATGTATGGAGAACTTTGAAGGTCATCAGTATTTTTATTTAGGTTAAACGTTCGGCTTATTTCGTTTGTCTATGTTATAAAAGAAATGGTCAACACTCAGCAATACGTCCATTGAGTTATGGATGCACTTGGTCGGCTGCTAAGCACTCGAGAAGCTATAGTCTCACTCGGCTACGCCTCGTGAGGTCTACTAGTATCTATTAGTCTACTTAGAAGGGTGTTTACATAACATCCTAGCAGGCGAATTATCCTACCTGCTATACATTTACTGCATTCTGTTTACATGGAAATTTGTATCTTCACTTCGGGTACTAGGATCATAATACTAAACAGAATGCAGTAAATGTATAGCAGGTAGGATGATTCGCCTGCTAGGATGATATCCTACTGAGTGCTAGGACGATCCTAGTGTCATGTAAACACCCCTGGTATTTCATGCACGTTACCGGTTTTTTTTACAATCACTTTATTTTCATGCGTTTTTGCTTAAACCACGGCACCAGGCGTGAAGCTGCTTAAATCTTTTTCAGCTAGTACTCAAAATCTTGCCTTCTACTGCATTATAAATAAACTGAATTTTATAATGTAAACCTATATTCGAAGAATTCTTAAGCTAAATGAAAAAGTAATAGTCTGTTTGTTGTACAGCAGGTACCTCGCTTATTGTCAGTATCAAATGTCGATTCAAACGGAAATTGATTTCAAGTAGATTGGCACCGACAATTTATGTCTATTCACATACATTGTCCACCATTAGAAAAGTGATTTTCAGCTTGCACGAATTTAGGAAAGGGGGCATTACTTGTGCAGGATTTCTTTTTGCAGGTGAAAATGAATTTCTTCTTAATTTGCCTCCTTCTTTGTACGAATTTTTTCCATTCTTTTTCCCTTGCATGAATTTTTTCACGATGCATCCTCTCGCCATCTCCGACAAAATATCGACAACCCATATAATCCAACATAAGGTATCTAATTTATACAGTAAAATAATATTGGGAGCACATTTTTTGGGAAAAGAAATCCAGATTGTAAGACTCTGTATACAATTTCTTTTCGACACATGTTAAAACATACTTAAAAATCGCCCATAAACCTGTTATGAAGATCACCAATTCGTTTCCACGACCTAAAAGTAAAAATGACCCAGCGCTTACGACTGGAGTTGTCTACAAGATAAAATGTCAAGATTGTGACTTTGTGTCAGACGGTCAGACGGAAAGGTCCCTGCATACAAGAATTGCTGAACATAGGAGGGCAGTATGCCACAACCAACCATCATCTAAGATCGCTCAACACGCTAACGAAACAGGACATGACTTTGACTTCAAACACACTAGAACGGTGGACAAGGAGAGCGATTTCCATCAAAGGCTCTTTTTAGAAGCTTGGTATTCGGACCTTGATGACAAGTCAAGGAACGACCGAATCCAAATTCCAGACATTTTTATTATATACCCTTGTCGATACGCGCGCTCTGATTGGCTAAAAGCTGTGCTTTATCAGAGAACGGAGCACAGCTCTGATGTCAGCAGCGTGAGCTCGACCGCGCGCGCACCTTTTGAATTTTTGTAAGGGGAAAATCGATTTTTCCCTTGAATATTTACTTCAAGATATATATAAATAGAACGCTTGTAAATTCTTACAAATCTCGCGCGCGCTAATTGTTACCGTTAAAATTGCGCGTGCAAACGTTTTTTGTCACACTGAAGAAGGTCCGCGTTTGGGCCGAAACGTCTGTCAACTTGTCAGCAAAAAAACGAAGCTAGAGACAACCAAATAAATTATCATGAATAATCCTAGCTGCAAATTCAAAATAAGGTGACATCAAGTTTATAATACTTGCTCTTTGATGCATTTAGTTGACGAAAATATATATAGGCAAAACAACACCATAATTCCACAGTATATTTGAAAGGTACCTTAGTATAAAGACAGCATTGTTGTTCAAAAGCTTCTTGCTCAGCTATCGTCCAGAAAGGCCACTGACCTAGACAGTATTCCATGTAAGATTTTAAAAATTGATGTAAATGGCAGCTGAAATCATAACACAATCATTTAACAACTTTATCAAGATTTTTTTTCTTTTGTACAAACACTGTTCCCAATGAATGAAAACTTGCTCGTCTAGAAAACTGTTAGTAATTATCGACCGATATGGATGTGTTGTTTTGCGCTTGTTTTCGTCAACAAAATTTGAATAGAGCTCGCGCTGCACGTCATTTTCAAGATGGCGGCACTTCCGGAAGGCATTTTTTGGCCTTTTTAGCAACTTAATGCACAGGTAACCCAGGCTAATTACTTGTAAAGAGACATGTGTAATAAATATGGCTTCTCCTCAGCTATACAATTTACCTCTGAAATTGTGGAAATAAAGCTTAGAATTTAAGAAAACAAGTTTACTTACCGTCTCGTCTTGACATTTGTCGATTTTGTGCGTTTTTAAGCCATTTTAGGTACCCCCTCCCGTTCCCCTACGTAAAAAATTCCAAGGTTGGTCACTTCGCTGAAGATTTTCCCCAAGTCACTCTACTTCAACTCGATTTTTTCGTCCAAAAACGAGGTTTCCTCCAGTTTCAAACACACTAGGCCAAAGAAGAATGTTTAACGATTCCTACAATGTAAGTCATTGCTAAATAACCTCTCTGGAACTGCTTGAAATCGGCCGTTAAATTTCAATAATCAGCCTCCTGGAATGCCGTCTACAGAAAACCTGGACGGAAACAAGGTCGTTACTCCACAGGAAACCCAAAAGCAAACATGATCTCGAAGCTGATTGGTCGAATTTCAACAAGTAAAGAGGGAATTCAAATTTCTAAATATGGGGGAGTGCGAAATTCGACCAATCAGCTTCGAGATCATGTTTGCTTTTGGGTTTCCTGTGGAGTAACGACCTTGTTTCCGTCCAGGTTTTCTGTAGACGGCATTCCAGGAGGCTGATTATTGAAATTTAACGGCCGATTTCAAGCAGTTCCAGAGAGGTTATTTAGCAATGACTTACATTGTAGGAATCGTTAAACATTCTTCTTTGGCCTAGTGTGTTTGAAACTGGAGGAAACCTCGTTTTTGGACGAAAAAATCGAGTTGAAGTAGAGTGACTTGGGGAAAATCTTCAGCGAAGTGACCAACCTTGGAATTTTTTACGTAGGGGAACGGGAGGGGGTACCTAAAATGGCTTAAAAACGCACAAAATCGACAAATGTCAAGACGAGACGGTAAGTAAACTTGTTTTCTTAAATTCTAAGCTTTATTTCCACAATTTCAGAGGTAAATTGTATAGCTGAGGAGAAGCCATATTTATTACACATGTCTCTTTACAAGTAATTAGCCTGGGTTACCTGTGCTTAATGGGCATGAAACATGCTAATTTTGCACGGGACCATATAATTTTTATTCGCTTAATTGACAAAATATGTAAAAATCTAACTCATATCAAATTTTGAAAAAAAGTTCATTATTCTAGCCAATGAAAAAATGGATTTTTGTAGGGAAATTTGTTCGAACTTACGATAATTTTTGTTCGGACTTGACGAACAAAATATGTAAAAGGAAGGTATTTTTTCGCTGTCAGTTCAAAATTATTCACACCACTACGAAAAATACGACATAATCTAGTATTTGTGCAATTGTAGTAGTCGTAGAAATGTTATTTCGTGAGTTGTATATTTCTTTTCTATTCACTTCCGGTTGAGCGATTTTCGCCTCAAAAATTCGGAGATAGGCATTCATTCAATGCTGATTATCTCGAAAACGACTGGGGGACTCCCCCTTTTTCTTTTCGTTTTTGAGACCAGCATTAAATTTCCCTCCAGAAAATTGAGGTTTAAACGATTTTTCATTATTTTTTCCAATAGTAGCCAGTCACCTTAAACGATAATGACTTCTTAATAAACTGTCAATGAGGTTTCTTACAACACTTGATACTAATCTCGCTTCTCGTAATTCCACTTGAGTTTTGAACATTTTATGACGTCAAGAGTGTGTCAATAAGAGGACAGACAACTCAAAACCATCTTCAATTCGTTAATTCGAACCCTAGAAAGCACAACAACTGTTGGAGTTACTACTCGTGCCCAGGCCATAGGCCGGGAACGAGTTATAAACTGAAATGTTTTTTCTCTCTCTCTCTGTTCGTCCTGAGGCAGTTCTGATTGGTTAAGAACATTAAAACAATGCCCTTCATTCATCACCTTTGAGCGACTGCGAACGCAAGCTAGGAACTTTAGGAATGCAAGATGGCCGACTACAAAGAAAATAGCTTTCAGGCAGTAAGACAAGTAAAGTGGAGCTTTTAACTCGAGATATACCTATATAATGATAAGAGCTTCAGAATAGGCTGTTATTTTGAGCTTCATCTCCAATACTTTGACCAATAATATCGAACTCTAAATGGAGTACTTGAAAGAAAGCCCTCGCGATAAAGACTATTTCCTATGAGCTGGAAATCTAAACAATCAAAATGTGATGTTCTGCAATATCTAGTCTTTCAGAAGAACAATAATATATGGTTTACTTTTATGCATCAAAGCAGTTTTGGAGCATTTATTAGGTGGGCTTCAATTTGCTTTCTATTCAGACTAGAATTATAAACAACCTGGAACTGCAGAGTCAATAAAATGACTGGATCTGAAAAATATAGCAAGATCATAGGAGATTATCAAAAGTATGAAATGCACAAACCTTCAAACAAATCATTAAAAGTTTTATCCAAAATGTTTATTTCATCTTTTTATCGATAGTACTTTTACAAAATGGAATATTTTTGTAAGCTATTTACCACAGAAAGCCCAATGTACTTGATTGATATTTATCGAAGACAAAACAGGCAAATCGTTTTTTAAATAACATCATTCACTGATACAGAGAAGTGAAAAGAAGTTCAAAGCAATTCATATTGGTGCTTCTAGGTCTATATGTTTTGTATTTACTCAGCTGAGTCGTTCAGGAAAAACAAAATACAAACCTGACACATTATGTTAGGAGACAAAAAGGAATTGTTAAGCAAAACTGTAGAAAATGGAAACTAATAGCACACTTCAGGCAAAAGGCCTATTACTTACGAGTACGTGGAACTTTTTTCGGGATTCAAAATGCTCTAAAACCCCGAGAAAAAAATTCTTTTCCTCGCGCGCCCTTCTCCTCGAAGAACAAAAAATGGCGGCTACTGAACAAGACAAGCACTTCAACTTTCCTTTGTTTTGAGCCGTTTTTCTCGTCAGATTGGTGTCAAAGACAACACTGACACAGATTGAAGGTAAAGCAATATCAATTTTGCAAAAGTGAAGATAAATGTCTTACGGAATTTCTAAAAAGTACATTTTCAACTACATTTTGGAATCTGTTTTTCGGAACATCTTGAAAACTCAACTTTGGTTGCTATGTACGCCATCCGTGACGTCAAATCGCAGACATCACTGTAAACGTACCAGCGCGCGCCTAATATACCTGTTTCAAAAAACGTAGACGGTCTGACATCTGAATCTGAATCTAAATCTGAATCTGGATCTGCGACCGAATAAGATTGTGAGTATGACTCTTATCTTTAAATATGCGTGTAATATCATCCATTCATACTCTTATCACTTTACAATGTAATTTATTCCAAGTTCCTACCAAGAATTTCCTTCCTTCTCGCTCAGATATATATTCAGATTCAGATTTCAGACCGTCTACATTTTTCGTAACAGGTGTATAAACCATTGGAGTCACCTCCTCCCTCCTGATTGAGAGCTTGATTACACGGGGTGAGTTTATACCACTTTGAATGAAGTAATCTTGTGCTGTTTTGCCTACACAGCCAGATGTAGTTTTCAGCGATGTACACAAGTTCTTTTCGATTTATGATTTTGCAGATTTCTGTACTGTTTGTTGACAATTTCCATTCGGACCGTTTGTAGTTTGAATCACGGCGTTTGTCGATCGCACTGACGATTTTTTAGTGGTTTTACACTAGTTAGCATTTCAAAATACAAAAGAATATTTTTCCAAGTTTCCTCAGTGTATTTCTTTGCATTCCTGCAATTAATTTCACTGTTGATTAGGTTTGAAACCTCGACGTGTTTACTCTTAGGTTTAAGTTTGGGTGAGTGAGCTGGGTTTTATTCAATCAATATTTTCGATAGAAATATTCAATTAAATTTACCTTTCTTGAATGGAGCCTTTGCGTATCCTTGGGGATGACTATATAGAGTTTTGGAAACTTTTACTACCTCTCGATTGAGACGTACTGTTCTTGTATTTGTTGTTTTAAAATATGAAATGTCACGGTGATGTCACGCAAGGTGTGCAGAATCCCCATGAAATCTTGAAACTTTGATTTTGCGACAAATAACTTGCATGTGTGTGCTTTTGCTTTCATGCTTAATTTTTCATGAACTGTATTTAATTACTTCAAATTAAATTTATTTGAATAATTTTGTAATCTTAGAGCAAACATAGTTAAACTGTGAAATATAATCAAAGTAATTAATACTAACTAATAGTAAAAAGCTTTGTTTTCCATTGTTTAATAGCGCTACTTTGCATTATTTAGCTAGTACAATTTCACGGATTAAGTGCAATCACTCTACTTTTTTCATGGTTTTAGTCATTACATATAGTTCTACAATTTTGTTATTTCTACAGCTTTTCTCTCGACTTGTTGTTTTTGATTATTTTACCTGTAACCACATGTCCTCTTAGAGGGCTTTTATTAATAAATGTCTCTGTCTGGAAATGATAACACTAATGAGATTGACTGTATACCAAATTTGGTAACTATAGAACTGAATACGGGGTACTAGTAGGATACAACAAAACAAGAAATAAAAGAAAAACCTATATAAGGAGTTCACCCGATCAGTTCGTATTGTAAAAGTTCAGGCACCCATCATAAGTATGTTAAAGACTCACTATATAACATTATCAAAACAGGAGGAGGCTGAATGTAGCTGATAGACTACAGGGGCGTAGCACCCTGTACGCCATTACGCACGTGCGTGCCTGAAAATTTGTGAAAACATGAATAATAAAAAATTTAAACAAATAAACGAAGAAAGACGGAATTAAAGTTGGTGGACGCGTATTTCGCGTAAATGTAGAAAATAGCATTTTGTCAAAATTAAAATTCTCTAAAAGCTTAACATCAACAGCCCTCTTTAGAAATTGTGTGTACTCTGAAAAACTCCGCCTTACGCCCCTGGACTAGCAGAACAACGTTATGTGAGGAAAACGATTACACCGCCCTCTTCTATCCGCTGTTAAAAAAAATTACCCCTTCCACACCCTAGCTCAAAAAAAATTGCAACCCAAAAAATTTCCAAGATTTGTTGACTACACTCGATCCCACACAGTTACTCGCTTTCCATAAAATTCTAGCACTAAAACTTTACCGTCTGGAGAAATAACTACATCAATAGGCCAATCCATTTGACCTAGACCTGAACCAAGGCTACCAAACGACTTAACAAATTTACCGTCGTCTGTCAAGACTTGAACCCGGTGGTTACCACCATCACCGACCAGAAGCATGTCTCTAGCATAACTAACAATTCCACACATACCATCGAATTGACCGTTTTCTTTTCCTTGGGTTCCAAATTTGCGGTACAAGAAAGCACCATTCTCATCAAAAATGTCAATATGGTTAAGCTCTTGGCGGTGCTGATCGGTATATAATACAAAGTATTTATGATTACCATAAGCAATATACGATGGATAATTGTTTCCAGTAGTGCGAATTTCTTGAACAACCTGTACCACACTGTTTACTCAACAACTTTATACCTGACCGAGTTCTGTCATCACGGTTCCTACAGCACACTGCGATGTGTTGATCGGTAACACATATTCTGTTAATCCCATTTCCTGGTTCTTGTCTGTAGACAGTTCTAAGGTAAGTACCATTGATATCGAATTCTTGAAGCCTACCATATTGATCATCTGGATTATCGCTGACAAGTACGTTGTTTTCATTCATGACCACTCCACGTGGATACCACAGTTGACCATCTCCCGTTCCTTCTTCACCAAACTGTCGTATAAAGTTCCCATCAGCATCAAGTACTACAATGCGATGATTAGAAGTATCAGCAATGATTATCTCTCCATTACCACTTACTGTAAGTGAGTTGGGACCCCACAACATTTGAGTTCCATCCTCCTTGTTAACTCCATAGATTTTCACAGGCTTAAAGTCAACCTTACCATGAAGTGTCTTCGGCGAATCCTTGACTCCTTTTCCTCCAATACTCACCAGGATTCGGTACGCCGAGGGTTTCTCTGCTTTATACGTCACGATGAATTTCCCACGTTCGGTTTCTGTGAGTTCGTTTTCAACCTCAAAGCCGTCATCATCTTTGATTTGTACATTAATAGAACCGAGATTTGTGTAGCAAACTTGGTTATCGGAATTCCTTGTTACGAGTGCACATTTCCTGATTGAACCGCTATTTTCAACATTACTCAGTAATTCCACTATGGAACAGCGAGATGGGTCTGTTACGCTCTCTTCAATATGGCCGAGGTCTTGCACAGGTTGTGCGACTTTAGTTGCAATGTATCGCACTGTTCTGTTTCGTTTAATATTTGATTGTGATTTTAAGATTGATCGAGGATTTCTCAAAATCTCTTGGCATCGTTGAGGAAATTGACTTTCAAGAACAAAATGAGCAACGTTTTGATCTTGTAAAGCTTTGCCTTGCTTATTCAATGCATCAAGCTGTTGAATGACAGCAGTAATTTTTCTTTGCTCCTCATCATTTCCTGTTTTGTGTTCCAGAAGCATTTCATCCAAGGTTTTTGTTATGCTGGTTTGATGATTTTGTAAAATCTTGATTTGAGTTTGTACTGCATCGCACACTTCCTTCTTGGCTGCGTTGACTTCGTTCTCCAAACGTCTTATGTTTTGCCTGGACAGTTCAAGTTCTTGCAAATAGTTCTGTCGTTGCTTGTTTACACGATCCAATTCTTGATGGATAAATCGCTTGATTTCTTCCGCTTTGTCTTCGATGCTAATTTTGTCGTGATCGTCATGAACTGTGACAGTGCACTTTTGACAAATGGATTGATGGCAAGTTTGACAATAATACTCTAACTTGTATTTTTCGTGGAATTTTATTGAGCATCGTTGTTGATTGGTGATGTAGGTGTTCACATGTTCTCGCTTTAAGTCACCAAACAAAGTCACTTGATGGTCTCGGAGTTGTTTGATTGTAATGTGGGCGTTCTTGCAGTCAGCACAAACCATGCCTTCGCACTCAGGACAGAAAGCAACCAAAATAACATGTTTCTCGCAACAAACACAGTTTGGAAGGTTAAGCTTGTCTTGTTCGTTTGCTTTGGTTTTCATGGCAAGAAAGAGTTCCTTCAGAGACTCGAGATGGAATGAAGATTTGAGCTTGGTTATGTCGCCATCTTGTAACTCGATGGGTGCCATGCAAGTAGGACAAGTAAATCGCTGTCTTCGGGTCCTGCACGATTCCTTCCATCCTTCAATACAGTTCTGACACAAACTGTGAAGACACGGAAGCGTTTTGGGCTCATTAAAGATGTCTTGGCAGATAATACACGTAAGTTCTTGTTTTAAACTTGAAACGAAATCACTGAATTCAGCCATCCTTCAGTCTGGCGTCGTTTGGCTGCAGATTCCGAGAACTGCAAGATATAGTTCTGATTACCATGGTAACCACGACGTCATGGGTGCACATATAGACAGCTGAAGTTGACCGTGAGGTTACAAATTTACATATCGACATTTAGAATAACATTTATAGTTTGCTTTTAGTATAGGTAATCGAATGGGGCCGAGTAAAATTAAGGATTAATTCACGAGTGTTTTCAAAGTTTTCCGTAATTGCCCGAGTCGCGAAGCGACGAGGGCAATTTGAAAACTTTGAAAACACGAGTGAATATTGATCCTTAATTTTACGAGGAACCATGCATTCGATTACTTGTTTATAATATAGGGGCAAAATATTTCTTTGTGACATTTTATGAATTTCTAATCAGTTGAACGCGTAGCGTAAACATGAAAACAAACGAATCAAGGTAGAGCGACAACATACAAAGCCCAACAAATTCAAGCCCAAGCCGGAAAACAGTAAAAAAAGACATAACAGTTTCAAAACTTACTTTATTTCTGTTTATAAATGAACTACTTACAATCTTTTTGCAAATTCTCAGCTGGAATAAGTTTTTATTCTCTATGAGTCAGAATAAACCACCGACCGAGTGTCAAAAATTAAAATTTTATGCCTAACATTGGCTTAATAACTTTGAAAATCAGCTTATTTCATATAAATAATTGTTTCGAAATCTTATATGAACATTAAAACTTATGAAGCGTCCTACACAATCACCATCCCCCCTCCCCATAGATAATGAACAGTCCCTAAAACACTCCAAAAAAGTAAATTTTGCAGTCCAAAACTGGTAGCATTGTACGTGAAGCTGTGAGCGACAGTCTTCGACACAACAAAACTTTAAAAAATCACTCATAAAACCTTGAAAGTCCACTCATTTACAGTGAAGAATTGTTTCGAAGTCTTGTATGAACATTAAAGCTTTTGAAATTTTCAAAAACTACTTCCAAGAAGTAATTTTGTAGTCCAAAACCAGCACACTTCCAGTGGTTGTGAGCGTTTTTCATTCATGGTGTGAATGTTGCTATAGGCGACCAGCGACCAATCGCGTGCGAGTAATACGGCCTCGAATTAAGGAAAAAAGCCCCCCTTGATTAGCCAATCAGAATCGAGTAATTTTGCCCTCTATATTATAACATGAAAAATAACATTTTTAATAGTTTTAATTGGACTGGCTTTGGTTCTAAAGGTGGAAGACTAGCTGTCACTCCTTACAAACCGATACCATTGCATGCAGTTTTGCTCGCAGTATCAAAGCGAAGGCATTAGAGAGGTAGCCTAGATTTCATAGACATAGACATAGACATTTCTTTATTTAGTACTGGTATTGCATATATTTTTTGTTACACAATAGTTGTACATATTAATAAGTACAAGTTATCCACAATAACTGTGAGAGTTAACCTAGGTGGATAGCTAAGATATATTCATGTAAATTAGGTCATTGGTCTAGTACTAAAAATCGAAAGATACAAGGAAAATGCAAGAAGGAAAGCAGAAAAAACAACACACAAGAGAAAAGGAAAACGACTTGATAACTAACCAAATTTGATAATTTATTGATAAGCAGGAGCCCATTACATTACTAATTAATGGGTCTCTGCATAGGTATGGATACCAACAAAAGATATATGCAATGAAAATAAGATTAATTTATATAAAGTATAATATAGTAATATAATAATGATATAATTGTACAAATTTTCACACCGGCATATTTAATATTAAATTTCCCATAATTAGTTCTAACTTTCGGTAGAGAGTAAGATGATTTAGAGGCCAATCTTGTGTTATAAGAATGTTTTAGATTAACTGGATTAAAGAACGTATTAAAGAAGTGGGTAAATTATTACAGAAAAATTCGTACATAAATAGAGCAGATTGAAACACAACAAGATCTGTGAGCTTGAGAATTTTTAGTTTAAGGAAAATAGGATTAGAGTGAGCGTTATAATCCGCAAAAGTCATAAGACGTAAACATTTTTTTGTAAAATGAATAGAGGATTTATAGTTGATTGGTAAGTCTACCCCCATGCGACGATACCATATGTTAAGTATGGGTGAACCAATGAATGATAAAGATTAGAAAGAATATCTAAGTTAACAAAGTGTCTCGCCTTTGATATCAATCCAATGCTCCGTTTAATTTTGCTAGAAATGTAAGACACATGAGGTTTCCAGCTAAGATGATTATCAATCATCACACCTAAATATTTCAATTGAGATTCTTGTTTAAGTTGGACATTATTACTGGGCTACCTGTGGTCGCCCAGTCTTTAAATTACCTTTGTTTTTTCTTTTTTTTTTCTGATTCGCGTGCAGACAAAATGCCAAAATTGTGCAATATACCTCCCCGTAATGCTTTGCGCGCGCGAGGTTCAAGGAGTGACTAGATACAAAATGGCCGCCATTACAGATGATATTTCGAAGTAAGTTTTTAGCCTTTTTCTTCGGTATTATTGTTGTTCTTTCCATATGTTAGATAGAATTAGCGTTTACAAATCTAGAGGAGATTTGTTGTTGAATATTTTGCTGATTCATAGAAGATTTTAAAGCTTCATCGATCGTACTTGAAATAAGACCCGGCGGGGACTTCAAATCGGTCTTCTCAATCCAAACCAAAGCATTCTAGAATCTAACGGGAACCACATACAGTTCCATTAGACGTAGCACTTTTATTGTCAATAATGAATTTAAGAAATATACATGGAAATAAAGCTTTTGGTTTTTTTTCAAAGTCTTGTTTTGAACAGTGATATTTTCATGTGCATGATTGAGAAAGAATACCAGTCAAGAAAATTACACGCATCATAAATAAATAAGCTTAAATGAAAAAAAGGTGTTTATTGAGATCTTATATAAGTACACAAGTCCCACAGTCCTCATGGATATACAGTTATATCAGTAATAATAATAATAATAATAATGAACATTCCAGGATAATGCTGAACATAAGAGTAATTTAAGGAAGACTGGGCGAAAATTAAACTTACATGAAATGGATATTTAATTTGAATCAAATGTAAAGTGAAATTAGCAAGGAATAATCTCAATCCAGTATGTTTAATAAAGAGTATAGTACATGATTCCCATACATATAAGGAAAACTACATCTGTTAAAAAACTGCCGGAATTTGAATCACAGAGTGAATCATTCCAATTTTATTCTCTCAAGTGATATAGAAACAAATCCTGGTCCTATTGATCCCATTATAAAGACTATCCAAGCACCTTATAGTCAAGACAATGTGCTATAGTTTGGGTTGAATGCAGGTACCCTGCAGTGTGTCACAGCTATGTCCCTTACATCACTAATATTTGCCCACAGAAATAATGGTATTTCATCATCAATGAACTTAGTTCAAATAATGAACATTGGTAATGAACAGTGTATGGTAGTTCATCTAGACTGTCCCGTCAAAAAGTACCTGAAATATTTTCCATATGCAGTACTACCTATACAATTGACTACAGTCCAAGCTACAGTGGTATTATTCATGACTATAATTAATTGTACACTAGAAACTTTTGATTACTGTACAAATTGGACTATAAATTGTACACTAGAAACTTTTGATTACTGTACAAATTGGTGAATACAATGCAGTCTTTAATCACACAAAATTATATCTCATTTATAATAACAATTGGTTGTAGTACTGTGGCCATGTACTGTACCTCAGATGGTAAAAACTATTTGCTTCACGCGCTAGAAATGCAATCTGATTGCTATGCCTCACCCTCAAGGAACCTGTGTCCTTTATTAGAATGCTGTTGTGCTATATCTTTTTATTCTCTTTGTTTTTCTCTGATAAAATCTACCTGGTATTGGAATTCAGAGACTTTAAGCTCATTTGTAGAACATGGAACAAAATTCCACAGTTCACTTAATACTTCTGCTGAACAGCCTATAATTAGATGCACATTGATATCTGTATCCATCACCCAATGCCAATAGCCACAGGTAGCCCAGTTACCCTGCCAACAGGGTCTTGTTGATTTTAATTTGAAGATCGTAATTTAATTTCTTTTGAGTAGGGTGAAAAATAATAAAATTAGATTTCTCTATATTCAGAGACAACTTATTAGTACAAAGCCAAGAATGAATAAAGGACAGTTGATCATTTACAATAGATTCAAGAGAATTGATATTTTTATGGGCATAAAAAAGGTTTGAATCATCAGCAAAAAGATGAAGTCAAATGCCGAGGATGATCGATGGAAGTCGTTTATATAGATTAAGAAAAGTAAGGGCCCTAAAACCGATCCTTGAGGGACGCCAGACGATATCGGTAATGTGTTAGATTTGGCATTGCCAAGTGAGACAGATTGTTTTCTGTTAGTTAAGTATGAAGTAAACCAAGTTTTTGCTAGTCCTCGTATTCCGTAATGGTCAAGTTTCTGCCTTGCGTGACGAGAATAAATACGCCTGTAGTCTATCCTTAAATTCAAGTCTGGTTTTCAATTCACTAGTGATTTTAGATCAGTGATCTCAGTTCCAAAGAGTGAATAAAACACAATGTGATAATTATTCATTGCAAAATCCTTAAAAAATCCTTGATACAAAGGAAGGGGAAAATTAACCACTTTCATACCGTGAAGACTGGGTACGAATCCCTTAAACTTTGATGATGGCAACACAAAACTTATGTAGTCAGGAAGAGCACATCGAGCTCTATATAATCCCGAGGTTTGATGTTAATCGGATATACATTGAAAGAGATACAGCAGTTCAAACATGCTAGATTTTACAAAGAAATGTATGGTTGTAGGGACAAATGGGCATGTCCACAAATGTCCCTACAACCATACATTTCTTTGTAAATTCTAGCATTTGTGCACGCCTTTCCTAGTGCTCAAAGCGCTGTGAAAAACCTAATTACAATATTAATATAAAGACTATTTATTGAATTAAAGAGAAATATATATACAGTATATATAAATATAAATACGTGAATATAAATACATACAATTATATATATGTATATATATACACAAAATGTCGATAATTTCCAATAATATTGATACTTAATTTCAATGATTTCAGCAATTTCTAATGATTTATCCGTATATTATACTAACTAAAATAAGCTAATTTAAATAAATAAGTCTTGAGATCTTTCTTAAATACTTCAACTGACGAACTGTTTCTAATGTTAAATTGGCAGCATCCTCGGGGACCCAGGGCGAAGGGGGAGGGGGAGGACCGGAGGGGGAGGGGGAGGGGGAAGGAAAAGAAAAGGGGAAAAGGACGCCCTGGGCATTTGACTACCCCAAACCATTTCCAACGGCAAAACTTAATCCTATTAGGGATATCCCACGTAAACAAGGTCATATAACAAAAATATCTGGCACATCTCAATTAACGCTTGGATACTATGACAGTTTAACATGTTTGTGTGTCAAGTCTGCACACCGAGATCAGGCAAAATTTGGTATTAAAGTCAAACTTTTCCCGAATCCTGTGGGTAGCTTTGCAAACACATCTTGTTTCTGAATAATTTTCGATACAACCAGCTTCTGTTTCTGTTTAAGGTTTTCACGTGTCCGCTCGCGTTGTTTAAGAGGTGTTGCAATGCGTGGGGTCAACTTGTTTACTTGTAATTTTAGACGAATCGAGCTCAACCGCACAAATGCTTCTGATTGGCCTCATTATAATTAAATTATAATGAGGCCAATCAGAGAGAGGATTAAGTTTTGCCGTTGGAAATGGTTTGGGGTAGTCAAATGCCCAGGGCGTCCTTTTCCCCTTTTCCTTTCCTTCCCCCTCCCCCTACCCCTCCGGTCCTCCCCCTCCCCCTTCGCCCTGGGTCTCCGAGGATGAATTGGCAGAGCGTTCCATATCACTGGAGCACACACAGAAAAGGCTCTACAACCATACGTTTTTAAATTTTATGATCTAACTACTAGTAAATTTTTAGTTGAAGAGCGAAGTGAACGAGCTGGAACATAAGGTGAAATTAGTTCTCTTAAATACGAAGGAGCCAAATTATTCAAGGCTTTATATATAAAAAGAGCTATTTTAAAGACGATACGCTGCCTTACAGGCAACCAATGTAAATCTATTAATGGCTGAGTAATATGATCAAATTTCTTGGTCAGTGTAACTATCCTAGCAGCTGAGTTAAGAACGTACTGAAGTTTATCAATAACTCTATTTGGTAAGCCATATATATAGAAGTGAATTGCAATAATCTATTCTAGAAATAATGAATGCATGAACAAGTTTCTTAGCGTCATCTAAGCTCAAGTACCGCCTAATGCGGGATATACACTTAATATGATAGAAACAGGACTTGCAGATGGCCATAACTTGATTCTCCATGGACAAGGTATCATCATAAGTCACGCCAATGTTCTTAGCACTAGAAGATGGTCTGATGTATTCATCTCCAACCAATATACTGTCAAGCGGAGGACAGGGACGATGACTAGCTCTTAGGACTAGCAGTTCAGATTTATCATCATTGAGTTTCAATTTGTTCCCCAGCATCCAGTTACTTATTGAATGCATACATGCTTGGAGTTTCTCTATCGTCATTTCCATATGACCAGGTACGGATGGTTGAAACGATAAATAAACCTGAGAGTCGTCAGCGTAGAAGTGATAATTCATGTCGTGATACTTCACGATATCACCAAGAGGGGATGTATACAATGAATAGAGGACAGGTCCCAGTACAGACTCTTGGGGAACACCACAGCCTAGTACATGTTCAGTAGACTTTTCTCCATCCAAAAGTACAAACTGCGTCCTGGCACTAAGATAGGAATGGAACCAGGAAAATGTTTTATAAGAAAATGCCATAGCGATTGTGAAGTCTATTCAGGAGTATCTTGTGGTTCACAGTATCAAACGCGGCAGACAGATCGAGCATCAGCAGTAGAACACATCCTTTGTTGTCCACAGATCGAAGCCAATGTCGTTGTGAACCCTAAGTAGGGCAGTCTCTGTACAGTAACTATGATTGCGCTTGTACGCAGATTGAAACGTTTCATCTAGACAGTTGGACGTGATGTACTCGCCGAGTTGAGAAGCCACCGCCTTTTCAATGCACTTTGATATAAACGTTAAGTTGGAGATTGGTCGATAGTTACTCAAGACTTCATTGTCTAAGGACGGCTTCTTGATAATAGGAGTAATTGCAGCTCTTTTTAACAATGATGGAAATGCACCTTGACTCAAGCTTAAGTTGATAATTCTTGTAGTGACAGGAAGTAAGATGTCAAAACAGTCTTTCATTAATGATGAGGGTAAAGGGTCAAGGCAACAGGACTTTGATAGAGATTTGCCAACCAATTTAGATACTTCGTGTTCAGCAATAGGCACAAACTTGCTGAGTTCTGTAGAACAAGGATCAGAGTCCATGAAGGGGTTGACAACATTCAAACATTTAACAGTTAGAGTTCCTTCGATGTTAGTTATCTTAGCAGTAAAGAAGTCAGCAAACCCATTGCTGAGATCGACCAGACTTGTATCAAGTTGGAAACACACAATCGGCTTTGTGATGTAGTAGCTTGCCAACAGCGTTGAAGAGTACCTTTTGGTCATGTTGGTTTTCTTCGATTAGATTGGAATAATACTTCATTTTTGATTGAGTTAACATATCATTAACAGTTTTACACTGCTGGACATACAGATCACGATCAATGGTCAGTCCAGATTTACGCCAGCGACGCTCAAGCTTTCTTCTCTTTGATTTTTGAATTGAAATGTCCTGAGAGTACCAAGGCGCATTTGGGCGGATAGTTATACACCTTTTCACAGGTGCATGCTTGTCCAATATAGATGACAGATCTTTGTTGTAACATCCAATAAGTTCATCGAGATTGTCAGATGAATTATATGTGGCCAATAAGGAAGAATTATTGATGTCTTGACAGAATGTTTGCAAGTCAATGGATCTAGTGTTCCTATAGGTAATTAACTTCTTTGATTTAGGTGGTTTTCCAACAGTTAAGTCACATATGACTGGGAAATGGTCTGATATTACCGGATCTGTTACAAAAATCCCACTCACCAAACTATCATCAACTCTAGTTATGATTAGGTCGAGCATATGACCGCATCTATGTGTTGTAACATCAACATGCTGAGCCAAATTGAATGATTGCAATAACTGGACAAATCTTGTTGCAGCAGAGTCATTACAGTCATCAATATGAAAATTAAAGTCACCAGTGATAAGCAAGGAACAAGGTGTGATCGCTAGTACTTCTAAAAAATTTGTAAATTCATTGAAGAACACTTGCAAGGTAAGTCCATTAGAAGATGATGGGGGAGGACGGTAGACGGTCACAAATCTAAGGCTGGATCCCAAGTGGTTCATTAACGTATTACAAAATTCAAAAGATTTGTAGGGTTCAAGTTTGAGTGTTTGTTTTTTCATGTTGAAAGACTGTCTATATGCCAAGGCAACACCACCACCTCTAGATCGCCGAGGTACGTTGTGAATGGAATAGCCAGTTGGACAGAGTTCGCGAATGGTAAGGTCTTCAGTGCAATCAGAAGTGAGCCATGTCTCAGTCAATGCAATGATGTCGGTGTTATTATCAACGATAAAATCCTTGATGATTAATGTCTTATTTAAGACAGATCGAGCATTCAGCAGGCAGAAAGCAGATTTGCTCACATCGTTTTTAACTTTACTCATAGGACTTTTTTTGTTTTCGTTGTTTGACGAAGATGTATGCAAATTACTTAGTCCATCACAATCTTGAACAATAGTAATTAATTGACTGTTCCGATGATTTTCAAACGCTAAAGAAATTTGCATATAATTCGATGTGGAATCAGCATAAAATTTAGTAAAAATATCAGCTCTATAGGAATATTTCCCATTGCCTAGCACACTTGAGATGGATCTTTTCTTGTTTCTTCCGCTTCTGCAACCTCTTGAAGTTATATTAGCGATTCCAAGCGATTTCAACTTACGCCAAATATCGGCATCGAGTCTTGGAACATAACCATGACCAAGGGCAGAGCCAAGAATTCGCCAAAGGGAAGGACGAGAATAAACAAACATTATTCCAGAGCCAAAGGAACACTTACGATGAAACATAATAGCATAAAAAGCCACAAAAGTATTTAATTATCGAAGGAAAAGATAAAAATCACGGAGCTAGTAGTAGAGACGTGCAGCCAGTGAGGCGCGACGTCATCATTCAATATTAACGCGATTAACACCAAACTTCGGGATTTTATATAGCTCGATGTACTATTTCTGACTATTGAGTTTTGTGTTACCATCGTCAAAATTTGAGGGACTCGTACCCAGTCTTCACGGTATGAAAGTCGGTAATAAGGTAAGAGTTTGAAAATCCAACAAAACTGGGCAGAGTTAAGCAAAGTCCAGAGTGATCCAGATTTCTATACATTTTGCCGCGCTTAATAAAGAATCATCAAATGTTGACTCATCAATTTTCAGACAACGTGTCAGGATGTTGGCGCCAATGATAGTCATCCTTCTGTTTCCATGGATACGCGTTTATGCCGCTGACCAATGTCATACTGCCTATTCTCAAAGGAATCTCAAACTTCAAGGCCACATGATAAAGTCACTGTCAAAATCAGAAAGCTTCAAGTGTGTTGATGAATGTGCATCGCACGGAAAGTGTCACATGATGAAGACCAAAGAATTTGTGAGCTGAACGACGCTAATCACTTGTCCAACCCTGAAAGTCTCGTCTACTCACATGGTTCTCGATACTTGAACTACTTTATACGTCCTGTAGCCAAATGCAGCAACAAACTTTGCAGCAAAGCGAAGGTTTGTGAGTTGGTTGATGATGGTGTCAACTTCAAGTGCGTTAAAATGCCTGAAGCTAATGACGAGAAAAATGATAAAATACAACAGCATGAAGAACAACGCACAAAAACAAAACGACAACCAAGCAATGATGTTATACTTAAGAAGAGTAGATAGTGCTATCCTTATTATGAGGTTTTTAATAAACCTGTCTATTGGATAGGGATTTATCCAACAGATAACCCTATCTCATTAAAATCTCTATTATTTTGACCACAAACATGCCTGCCGTAAACTCCCTCTATATAGTAAAGTCGGATGCCCATGGTGCCCGCAAAGACCACACAATTTCACGGGCCTATTAACTCACCGATAAAATTTACGTGTGTTTCTCGAAGCTCGAGTAATTTTCAATTTCTATGATACGGGTGCTCTCGTAATTTTTCCCTATAATTCAAGGGTCCCTAAAGTAATCGGCATTTCGGAAAACGGCTCCATTGGCCGATGAAATAATTTCACAAAACTCTTAAGGCGTTTAAATAATTAAACTTCATGTGTCTTCGATCCTCAGTTCTGAATTTCCCGCGAAAAAGTACCGCAGATAAAGTGGTTCTGGAGAATCCATTTGACGTCAACTTGACTTCCTTTACAGTTGCATTATGGGTACAGGCTGATCCAAGTACCTCAGTACATACGCCTTTTAGTTATGCTACGAGGAGCTCAACCAATCAAATTGTCTTCTTTCTTAAAGACACTACTAAAACAGAATTTGGTGTAGATGGAACACTTTATTCGGTCATGAAAACACTTTGAATGCGCGCTGTTTTGTGAGCTAAGAAATAATTTATTCAATTTACCATAATTCGGTCATCAAAACACTATGAATGCGCGTTTTGTTGTGAGCTAAGAGATAATTTATTTTATCTGCAATTATTCGATCATCAAAACACTTTGAATACGCGCTGTGTTGTGAGCGAAGAGATGATTTATTTTATCTGCAATTATTCGGTAATCAAAACACTTTGAATGCGCGCTGCGTTGTGAGCGTATCACTTCCCATACTTCACAAAGGAAACCCAAATCATACCACACACATTGTGCTACACAGGAAACCCAGTCACACTACTTTCCATGTAACCACGCCTTCAAATTTTCTCCCTCGTCTCAGCCAAGCTACACTACATGCCACGCCAAGTTCAATTACCAAAGGAATTGGCCATCCGTTCTACCCTTACTAGACCTACAGACCTTCCAAGTAAGTCCAAACTTGTTCAGCTCCATTGACCATTACATTACGATGCCCTTTTCATGCCTATTATTATCCTGGTTGACCCACTCACCATTCCCCTGTGGCATTTCTTGTCAGTCGTCTGGTCACGCGTAGGGCAAGACTTTTGGCGCTAAAAGTTACGAAACGCGTGGGTTTTCATCCGCTGCTCCATATCTTGCTCCTGATGAATAGTATAGAGCAGTACCAGCGACTATTGACACTTTTACAAGTGGTTCCATCACGAGAAATGTCCACATTTTTTCTACATGAGCTCATAGTAGACTTCCCTATGCATACATCTGTTACACAAATTTATTCCAACTCTGTGTGGTACAAAGAATTGCATGCATTTGAACAATTTTTTCCAGTCCCTGTATGTTGAATTGAAAATGTTCCTTATGCACATGCTTTGGTTGTAAATTGAATTGCCTTATATCAAAAAATTTCGAGTTCATTGTTAGTAAACGAGTGAAGATAAAATCCCGATAATTCACGAGCAAAGAGTGCGTTAACCTTTTTATTATTCAATTTGAATACACTGCAGAAGCAGGCTAAAACTGTCAGTCAACATCTAAGATCACTAGAAATAAGCTTAACTCAAGTCACTCAAAATAGTAAGACTTAATTCAAAATTTGTTTAATAGCATTTGGTAATTTTAACAATACAAAATAAACCTTTCAGAATAAAACTAGGAGAAAAGTATCGTGATACAAGAACTTTAGATTAAAGATAATAAACGAGTTCTCAGAATCCATGTTTACAACTTGCTCGGTAAAATTGAAATCGTCCATATAAACAAAGAACTCAGACTTTTTTTGGATCGTTAAAAGTGATTCAGCACTGAGTCCTAGAACTCTGTAAGTGAAAGGTCTAGAAAATTATCGCTGGAGTTATGGATATAGGTTTAAACTGGCGACTTACGGTTGAAACGCTGCTAAACTTTGGTCCCGCCGGCAAGAAGCCGGGAAGAAGTAGTTTTAGACGAGCCGAAGGCTGAAGTACTCGTTCGGCGTTTTCTTCGATTCCTGATAAAATTTCTTTACCCCATTGTAGTACCGACGGCCGGTGTATCCACGAGATTGAAACAGATTAAACTCACAACAAGTCCTTCGGGACGTCCGCCATCTTTATTGCTCCACTACTCACATGGTCAACCGCTGACTTTACATAAGTACACTACATCCCTCCCCTTTTTCAAACAAATAAATGATATATAACTCAAACATTAACGTTCCAAAATTGTTCAATAAAGTGTTAAACAATCAAACATGATAATAGCAGTTCAATGTTAGTGCATAACAAAGTCTTCAAATCTTTTTGGTACTTGTCTTGTACGAGTGGGTCTTGCTGCTGCAGGAACTTCTTCTTGAGGGTCTTCCAAGTCTTGCATGTGGGTGTCCCTTTGTCCCTCTTGGGATCTTGCGTGGTCGCACATCCCATCCTCTTCCATGTAGTCTTGTAACAATGAACTTGGAGTAGGTGTGTTGTATTTCTTTACGTGTGTAACGTTCCTCTGATATTGGACTCCTTGTGGGGATTCTATGATGACACTATTCCGATCTTTGTCCACCACTTGGAATGGTTCTGCTGCAAATGCTGTCGATAACTTGTTTTCTTTGGGTTGCTTTAGAAGTACTTGATCTCCTGGATTCAACTCTGTGGTCTCTGCATTCCTCCTCTTGTCAGCATACATCTTAGCTTTCATCTTCATTTCTGCATCTCGATCACTGAAATCTCCTTCCCTTGTAGCTTCCTGGATACTTGGAAGTTTGGTCCTAATCTGTCGTCCATAAAGTAGTTCTGCTGGACTCACTCCAGTTGTCGTATGTGGCGTAGCCCTATAAGCCAAGAGGTATCTGCGCACTTCCTGCATCCAGTCTTTCCCCTCTGCCTGTGCAATTTGCATTCTCTTAAGAAGAGACCTGTTTTGTCTTTCGATTTCCCCATTGGCCTGCGGCCACAATGGGGTGATTCTCCTATGCTTGATGCCATTATCTGCAAGATACATTTTAAAAGCCCCTGATATGAATTGTGGGCCATTGTCACTTGTTATTGTTTGTGGCAATCCGTGTCTGGAGAAGATCTCTTCTAAGCTCTCAATTACTTTGTCAGTGGTCGTTGATTTCATAATGGCAACTTCATAGAACCTGCTGTAGTAATCTATCACAGTTAATACAGAATGTCCTGATGGTAGGGGTCCCAAGAAATCTATCGCCAGATCTTGCCATGGTGAACTTGGTAATGGTGTAGACCTTACCGGTTCTGGATGGGTGGGTTGGCCTACCAGTTGGCACCCATGACAGGTTTTGCAAAACTTTTCAGCATCACTTGTAATGCCAGGCCACCATACCTTTGACCTTAGCCTTTGCTTCATACTGACGATACCGAGGTGTCCTTCATGTGCTAAGGTTAAGATATGGGGTCTCAGCTTGCGTGGAATTACAATTCTCGTACCTCTTAGTACTAGCTTACCAATTACACACAGCTCTCCACTCGCAGGTATGTATTCCTTACATTGGGTGTTCTGCCACTGTCCACTACTTATACAATGCCGTAACTCTCTTAACTCCTCATCCTCTGCTGATGCTTCTTCCACTTCTCTTGTGGTCATGGCTTTTGGAGTTGCACTGACAGCTACAAATCTAACAAACTCTTCTGCTACTCTTTGCTCTGGTGATGAAACAGAGTCTTCCACTTGCATAAGCCTGGACAGGGAATCCGCAACATTTTGCTTTCCTGGAATGTATTTCACCTTGAATTTGTAGGGTTGTAGTCTTAACACCCAACGCTCTATCCTTGCACTTGGTTTAGACTTAGCTGAGTAAATAGTTTCGAGAGGTTTGTGGTCTGTACACAGCTCAAACTCAACACCATGCAAGTAAACATTAAACCGTTCACATGCCCATACAATGGCAAGCGCTTCCCTTTCAGTTTGAGAGTATCTTCTTTCAACAGGAGTCAGACTTCGGCTCGCATAGCTTACAACTCTAAACTCACCATCATGCTCTTGCGTTAAAACTGCGCCAAGGCCGACTGGACTAGCATCTGTGATGACTCTGGTCTTGGCATCTTTGTTAAAGTATGCCAAAGTCTCTGCACGACTTAATCTTGACTTCAACTCGTTGAAAGCTTTCCTCTGATCTACTCCAAACACAAACGGGACATCATTTTTTGTCAAGCGGCGTAACGGCTCAGTTATTGTTGCATAATCAGGAATAAATCGTGCGTTGTAGTTAACTAGTCCCAGGAAACTTCTTACTTCTGAGGCACTCTCAGGCTCTCTTGCATTAACAACAGACTTAACCTTTTCTTCAGCTGGACCAATTCCATTCTTTGACAAAACAAAACCCATGAACTCAAGTTGTGTCATATGTAGCTTACACTTCTCTGCATTCAGGGTCAGTCCCTTTTCCCTCAGAGTCTTCAGCACTTCCTCAAGTATCTGATCATGCTCTTCCACACTCTTAGCATGTACAATAATATCATCTGAAATGTTTGCAGTGTTCTCACAATTCTGCAGTGTTTGTTGAATCACATGTTGGTAGATTTCCGGGGCTGCATTAATGCCAAACATTAATCTCTTGTATCTATACAAACCACAATGGGTGACAAAGGTAGTGATACTCCGGGAGGCAGGTTCTAGCTCAATCTGGTGATAACCCTATTTTAAATCAAGTTTACTGAATACTGTGCTCTGGTTTAAACTGTGCAGCACATCATCTACAGTTGGAATTGGGTGTCTTTCCCTGATGATGGCCTCGTTTGCACGTCGCATATCAACACATAAGCGGATTTCACCATTTTGCTTGGGAACAACAACAACTGGACTGACCCAGGGTGTGGGCCCCTCTACAGACTCTATTATATCCATCTCTACTAATTCTTCAATCTTATCTTTCACTTTATCCCTCAGGGCATATGGCACACGTCGAGCTGGCTGTGCGACTGGGGTGACATTGGGGTCAATATGTAGTTTCAACTGGTAGTCTTTCAATTTGCCCACCCCATGGAACAATTCTGTGTACTCACTCATTAGTTGATCACTTTGGTTGACTTGTCTGATATCTGGGCCAATCTTCAGCACTCCTAACTGCATTGCTGTTGTCTTTCCTAGAAGTGGCTCCCCTTTGCCTTCAAGCACGATAAATTCTGCGTCCACAGAATTCTGTCCAA
This sequence comes from Telmatactis stephensoni, assembly GCA_029948255.1. NCBI lineage: Eukaryota > Metazoa > Cnidaria > Anthozoa > Actiniaria > Isophelliidae > Telmatactis > Telmatactis stephensoni. Next base: position 628,483 of record JALIZF010001795.1, on the reverse strand, counting down.
CAGAGGTCAGAGCAGTAAAAGTTCCTAGAGTATTCAGTGGTTCTGTGCTCCCATATGCAAATAATTTCTTGCTTGACTTACTCGACTTGCACTTTATCCTTTGTTCCTTCAGCTCACTCCACAGCTTCTGATCTATGACATTGACGCTTGCACCTGAATCCACAATCATTGAAATTATGTGGCCTCCAACAGTCACATCTACCCTTTCCATGCTTTCTCTTGAGCCCACACTAAAGGCATATTCATCATCAGACTCCTCAGACTCAACAAGGTTAACTTTGCCATCCCCTCTGTCACGACCACTATCTGTTTTGCAAACAGAAGCAAAGTGTCCTGTTTGATGACACTTGTTACATGTTTTGTTCTTTGCAGGGCAATTTTGGTCTTTGGCAAAATGTCCATGTCTCCCACATCTATAGCACTCTCCCCCACCTGACTGCGGTTCCTTTTTCTTGTCCTCTGGTTTGGGTTGACGACTAGCCCCTCTCCCTCTACCATATGGTGACCTGGATGTTTGTGTTTCTACTACTCTATTGACGTTAGCTTGATCAAAATGGCTACTCATGCTTCTTGACTGGCGTTTCACGGCTTCAAAAGTCCTCGCGGTATCTTGCAACTCTTTCAACGTCAAGGCTTGACCTTTCTCCAGAAGCTTGCGACGCAATTCACTGGAACGACATGTTGATATTATCTGATCCCTTATTTGGTCATTCATTTGGACACCATAATTACACGCTTCTGCTTTCCTCTTCAACCGTACTGCATACTGATCGATGGTTTCATCCTCTCTTTGACTCATTTCTCTGAATTGATGCCGTTCGTAAGGGATGTTGACTTGAGTAACGAAATAATCATTGAGGGCTTTCTCTGCTTTCTCATATTCTTTCGGTTCTCCAGTATCGGGCAAAACATCAAAAATATCTTGGACATCGGGTCCTGCACAATGGAGAAGTAAGGCCCTACGCTGAATCTTATTTTCATCCTTGTCCGGAACAATGATAAGCCCTTTCCCATCTGCATATAGTTGGAAACTTCGAAGCCATCGCTTCCACTCAACGGCCACGCTATTCGGATCGGTGTGAACATCAAACGGTTTTAATCCTCCAATTTCTAATATTGAGGACGCCATCGTTCGTCAACGCCTTCTTAACAACTTAATTTTACTCCTCGTCGCCAGATGTAGTACCGATGGCCGGTGTATCCACGAGATTGAAACAGATTAAACTCACAACAAGTCCTTCGGGACGTCCGCCATCTTTATTGCTCCACTACTCACATGGTCAACCGCTGACTTTACATAAGTACACTACACCCATCTGAGAGAAGTTGCGGGGAAAGGATTTTCAGACGGATAACCAGTCTAAAAAACAAAAATTATAATGATGAATTTGCAAAGCCGGCGAATAGTGTTTTGACAAAAACAACACGCCAAAAACTGAATACGGTTTGAATGAAAGTTAGAACTTCGTAAGCTTACCGTTAAAAACAGAGACAGACTTGTGGCGACAGACTTTCTAAACTTTCTATGAGATAGGTTTTGGATAACCAGTCTAAAAAACAGTAAATATTAAGATGAATTTGGAAAGCCGGCGAACTCTGTTCTTAAGCCGTTGAAATATGTTGATCTCAGTAAGCTCCAAAAACTTCAATGAAATTGAGTTTACCTTCAAAACAGGCACGCTAAGCAGTTTTAAGTATGCTTGTTGATCTTCTCTTTTTCGAAAAATCCTCAAATTTACCACCAGGAACATTTTTTCTTTCCAACTATGCTTTAATGCCATGATTTGTCTATGATTAATACACGGAAGTTAATGCATAATGACGTGTTGTCACGTCATAACAACGCGTCACGTGGTACAAACTGACCAATCAGAAAATCAGAATTTGTACAGTGTATGAAAATTGAATAATAAAATACATTAGAATACATAATTCTACCCTTCAACAATATTTCTATTGAATATATCGAGCATCATATGGATTGAAAACAATTTATTATTCAAAGTTATTTGAATTGGTAATATGGTCCCTGGGGATTGCATATAAATGAGAACAATTATTGTAATTAATGCAGTTCATTCGAGTTGCGACGAAGAACGGTTGGCGACCCCTGAATTGCAGAATCTTCAAAGCACATCGATAACAAATGTTTCATTACTTTAATTCTTTCTTATTGTTTTTGAATTGGTACCTTTTAGGGGTAGAAATTAATTGTTGCCACTCCCACTCAGGTACCTTTTAGGGGTTATTTTTAAAATTTCCGACGAGCATCCCCGTAGTCGGGTTAAAAGTTGCCAAATAATCTTTGTTTATCAAAGTAACAATATTTGTCGAAGTAACAATATTTGTAATGTGATCATCCGGACCAGGTGAACGGTGAACACGGCGTGCAAAGCATTATTGGACAAAATGAACGGCCCTGGTCCCCAGGTCCCTTGATGAACAAGCAAAATATCAGAAAAATTATTTCTGAAAGCTTTTAATCACATAAATTAGCAAAAGAGTTTGAAAGAAGTCTCCCTTTAATTTTTGACTGTTCCTGTCGCTTTGCCATCGTTTTATCAGCGATCAAAACTGTGTCACGCAATACCGTCACGATATGTTGAAGGAGCAAGAACTTATCATTCTGCGAAAATATTTCACTCCTAAAGTTAATGAGCGAATATATGTTTATGCATTTAAGAAAGATTTAGCCTAAAATATGAAAATAAGCTGTTGGTATCGTCATTTTAACGCTCAGTGTTTTGGCTGTTTTCTTTCTTATCAAACAATACGTGATTTTGAGAGTTGACCGAGGCGAGCGTGTTGATAGTGCGAGTCTCCCAAAGGAAATCGGTTTACAAACAGAATATCGTGCTTAACAGCACAGTAAATAAGGGCTATGATTTTAAAAATGAGTTTTTTCGATATGGAAGTATACTTGAGGGTTTTGGCGAGTCTACAACTGCATGAATTTGCTAATAACTTTAATTTTATATTTATCAACTGAACGGAATAATTAACTTAAGTACAGTACACAATGCCAAATAAAAAGTTTATCATAAAAACTTACAAACATTTGTACAACAATAACTTACACGTTAGACTCAGGAAGAAGACTAAATTTACAGTTGTTCACCACAAATCTTGATTGAAAACAATTTATTATAAACTCCAGTTGCAAAATGGTGGATTCTCATACTCGTCGACCGTGAAGTAAGTAGCCTGGGGACGAGGGCCGTTCGCAAAAATACTGAACGCGCTCTGATTGGTTGAAAATAAAATCTCCGTTCACCTGGGATGGATGTAGTCCTGTGAAGGACTGTTTGGTGTGACTGACGTTTCGACAACCTGAGCGGAAGTCATCTTCAGAGTCAAGATTTAGATTTTCACAGTGATTCTGTATTATTTCAGCAAAGAAGACTACATCCACCCGGATGATCACATTACAAATATTGTCACTTCGACAAATATTGTTACTTCGATAAACATTGATTCACCTGGGTTCAAACCTTTCTTTACAAAATAATCTTTGTTGGCACTTCGCCGCCTGGCTTTTGTTGGTTCCAGGCCAGAGCGATTCCCCATACCTCATTATCATACTCATGAATAACAATACCCAGGGAAGAATATTACACTATAAACTCCAGTTGCAAAATGGCGGATTCACCTACTCGTCGACCGTGAAGTAAGTAGCCTGGGGACGAGGGCCAGTCGCAAAAATGCTGAACGCGCTCTAATTGGTTGAAATTAAAATCGCCGTTCACCTGGATAGGAAGCACGGGATTTTTCACGAACCACGAACATTTGATAACCTGAATTCCACTATAAATACAGTCATTGCGTTATAGCAGCTTCAAGTGAGTCTAAACCAAGGTACGTAAAATTTACATAGCTGACTATTTGTATACGTCACCCGTACGCGAACTTTTGTTTGCTATTCGTACGGGAGTCAAAATTATTTAGATTTTCACAGTGATTCTGTATTATTTCAGCAAAGAAGATATGATGTCTTCGTTTAGATGAAGTAAGCTATTCTTGTAAGCTATGTTTAAGTGATTCAGCTAGAGTAATTCTACGAGTCTGTACATTACACGGTATGATTTTGCCTACATCTTGTCTCATGCAACCTGCCTACGACATGTCTTAAGCACCGTTCACACGCTCACGACTATCATGCAATTTTCCTTCGACTGTCGTAGGATTTTAGTGAATCATGATTCAGAGTCACGACAAAATTTAGGCCGCATGCGACTGTCTTAGAGGAGTCGTAGGAGAATTTACACGGCACGACTTTGTTCTAAGATGTGTTGTATACGTCAAGTTGCGTGCGACAATCATCGTACCGTGTGAATCAGCCTTTAGAATTTTTGCAACTCGATTGTGCATGACCGCAAATGTCACGCACTTCATATATTAGGACTTAGGTCATATTTATGACTATACTTTAATAGTATTGCATACCAGAAGAAACGTTAAAAAGAAAGATACTATTAATTGTTTCGGACTGAGTTTGAAGAACTATTTTTTGCAAACATTTCAGCGAACGGCAAAGCGATTCAGACTCCCGTTCGCAGACTTCAATTCACTATTCGTACGGGAATCAAAATTATTATAGATTTTCACAGTTATTCTGTGTTATTTCAGTAACGAAAATATGATATCTTTGTGAGAAGCGCTTAATGTATCTAACTAACTATACGCAATTTCGTAGAATTTACTCTAAATCAGTTTATTGATAGCTTACAAGAATCGCTTACTCCATCTAAACGAAGATATGATGTTTTCGTTTAATACTAATAGTATCTGTTTTTTAACGTTTTCTTCTGGTATGCAATACTATTAAAGTAGTAATAAATATGATCGAAGTCCTAATATTGAAGTGCGTGACTTTGCGGTCATGCACGATCAAGTTGAAAAAATTCTAGGTATCGAGACATGACTAGTCGTTTGCCTACCATGTATTACTCTGAATCACTTTATCATAGCTTACAAGAATCGCTAACTCCATCTAAACGAAGATATCATATCCTCTTAACTGAAATAATACAGAATCACTATTTTCGAACTTCGTGCGGAATGTGATTTTCTTTTGTTGAAAGCTGCAAAACTCAACTGACCCGTATCGCAGGCTCGTAACATGGAATATTTTCGTCTCATTAAATTGATCCTGGGATTTTACGGAAATTTTGATCAATGAGTCCATATATATTTTTAGAAATTTTTGATCCCTAATCCTTGGTGCAAAGAAATGAGCTGATCCCTGATCCTGACCCAATGTCCCTGATCCTCGATCCCACCCATTTGATCCCTGAGCCCTGGCCTCTGATCCCTGATCCTGGCCATAATTTGGGGCTTGATCCCTGACCCATATACCATGTTACGAGCCTGCCATAATATAACTCCAATAATCAAAAGATTTCTTTCGGTCCTAAACGTCTCAACTTAAGCCTACTTTTTATAAATCTGTTTGTTGCGGCCAAATTTAGATTTTTATTGTTTTTTTGTTGAATCCCTTTTGGGAATTTAGTCTTTTGTTTTTTCGTTTGTTTGTTTGTTTGTTATCTTAGTTCAAGTCATGTACATTTATTCAGTTTTTAGTTCGCCTGTGTGCTCAACGTACGTATTTTTTTCCTCGTTTTCTACCTTCCTTTCTATTTTGCTGTTTCTGGTAGTTCAGTATTTAATTTAACCTATCTTTGTTTTTTATGCTAGTTGAATCGTACACGTTTGTTAGACGAATATCGACTGTTGAGATGAATAAATATCTATAGTAGTTTTATGACCGTCACACTGTTGTTGCTAGATTATTTAGTGCTGTGTAAAAGCCTTTTTTTCTAGCTTTTCTTTTTGCCATTTTGAAAAATTACTAAGATCAGGCGAATTAGCAAAGTGATTGAATCAATCAGAATCCAGTATTACAATTGAGTGATTGACATTAGTAACTTGATGGCGTATTTAGCACCGCCCATAGTGATTCGGCGTTGCATTAAAAATATTTCTCGTTTAACATGACACTTGGAACGGTTTTCCTTGCAATTTTCGCTTCGACAACGCGTTGCGAGTTTTTGAATCCAAGTCAGAAACTCGCAACGCAAAATATTGCAAGTTGTTGCAACGTTGCGCTGAAATCAGTCGTCGTTTAAAAAAATCGTCTCGTGTAACACTGTCATTAAATTTGAGCCAGTAATTCATACTTCTCATTACAGCTTTACATTTTATAGGGAGCCATTTCATATAGTCCATTTTACCCTCAGGGGAGGGAAAGGGCAACACCTGATGCCTCTAAAGAGCTTGTCATCCACTATTTGGTTTAGTTTGGGTTGGTAGTCAAACTTTTAAATAAGCCCATTTTAATAGCGGAGCTCCCGCGCGGGCCGAAGGCCCGCGCGAGCGGAGCACCATACCTAAGAAAAAATGGTAACCCATCGAGTTGATTTTTCATGGACACACAGGGAGCCCAACGGCTGTACGTCCGTCCGTACATACATACGTCCGTGTACATCGCGATGCTGATTGGCTGATTGCTTTTTGGCGCCAACTTGACGCGCGCTGACACTTTGAAAACTGAAAATTTACAAGTTTCCTTGCAGTTTTAACTTGCAAAGCTTAAAAATAGTATTCTCGAAACCTCGTAAAAATTTAGCGATGTTGATGAACATTAATCTGTGCCAATCTTGACAGGTTAAAGCGAAAAAAACCGTACGTTTGAATTTTTTTCGGGCCTGGTGTCGTTTCAAAAACTGCTCGAAAGACGAAAGACACAGAGGATATTTTCAAAGTTGGACGACTTTTTAGTTGGATTCGTAGTTTAAAAAAATTCCTCATAATGAATAAGTCATTGAGGATCGTGTATTCTTCGTTTCGTGAAGATGCCTTCAGTAAAGCTGCTTAAAAATTTAGCCAAAGTTGGAAATAAATCAAGAATCGTCTGCATTGAGCGTGAAACAAGGACCAGTATGCTTCGAAAAGACAACAAGGAAAGCACTTCAAGGTAAAGACCCTGGCCAGAAAATGATATCAAAAAGTCTCTTGTCCCTATATTTGATCTTTTATCTTTGATTTCGGATTGATGACTTTAAAAAAACCTTTTATGCACGTTGAACTGTGGCCAAGTTTAAAGAAACACTCGATCAAGCCTTACATGAAATGTACAACGACATTTTGTTTTACGGTGAACTTTTTGCACTAGTTCTAATAATAATAAAATTAGTAAAAAAAATTGATTTTGAACTTATTTCAACCCCACTAATGTGTAAATACAGCTCAAGTTTTGGTCTGGAATTTAATGAAACAATTGACAGGAAAAAAAGAAGGAATTTTGCCATGCAAACTAGAATTGTTTTTATACTTTATTCATCTGGATGAAGTTGCTCAGTGAGCCCTGTGAAGCCTTAAATACAGACTGAAAATGCTTAATTCCTTGTTTTCTTGTTATTTCAATTAGCTGTTTTTATAATCACTTTAAATTGTATTATCAATGTAATCTGGAAGAGAAAAGTGGGAGACAAGTATTCGCCTAGCTAGTGTGTCATTCTTTTCTACATTAAATAACAAAACAAAATAACAACAACAACCACAAAAAACAAGATGTCACAAATATAGTGAAGACAGACAAATCAATATATGTTGTTCTGTAATATTCAGGATGTCGAAAAGGTTTAATTACTTGTATCAATTTAAAAAAATGTTTTGGAGATTTTGCTTTCTATTTCTGAAAATTATGAACCCTTACAAAGTCAGTTATGAAATCTGACAGTGAATCTGAATATTAAAATTTACTGTAACAAAGGTCACTGAGCATACAAGCCCATACAATATACAAACCAAAACCAAAACTTATTTTAAAAATGCTTTTTAAATAATCTTCATTTCAACTTTTTCAATTACCACAGGAAGCCCAATTCATTTGAATCAAGAACATAAAAAAATTAAAATTGAAATTGGAGCTTTGCTTTTAGGTAGTAGTTGTTTTGAGTTGTTTTACAATTTCATCTAAAGTCATGATTAGTGTAACCTGGAAGAGAGAATTCTTGTTTCGTGTAAAGACAACTATTTATCAGTGTCATTCTACTCTACATAATAATAAAAAAAAAAAACAAGATGCCACAATACTGTCAAGACAGAAAAATCTAAATATAATTTTCTGCAATGTCTAATTGTTTAATTGAAGGATGTTGAATTAGGTTCAGTATTTATGTGAATGAAATCAGTTTGAGGGATTTTTGCATCCTATTTCTGAGAATTATGAAGCACTACTACTAAGTCAATTATAAAATCTGACACAAATATCTGAATAAATATCACTATGGTCACTGAGTTGAAAGCCTTATAATTCTCAGGAGACTGAAGGGCAAGAAATAAAGTTTGATCTATAGTCTTTATTTCAACTTTTACAACAAAATGCAATATTTGTTTGCCTATTACCACAGCAAGCCCAATTCATTTGAATCAAAAACGTCAAAATAAAACAAAGTATTTAAAATTATTATTATATTTAAATGGGAGCTCCGCTATTAGGTAGTACCTAATTTTTATATTACTTAATATATATTTAATTGGAAAGGCGTATTATAATATTAGGATGGCATTTTACGTTAGAAAATTAAGGGGCCTATATTTTCGGGAGGGTGGCTTATTATCGGAATTTTACAATAGTTATTTGTTAGTAGTTATTTGTGAACGGATATTACTAAAGGGAAAGTTCCGTGACATATGCGGATGATATCTCAGCAGAAACTGAACTAAGACTTCCTGTTTCAAACAAATCGTTTAAGTGTATGTATGCTGCTAGCTGATCTCTCATTTAAGTTCCTTTCTCTTTAATTCCTTAGAATTATGACATTAAAACTCTAAAAGTAATCAAACAAAGAAGCAAGCAAGCAAGCAAGCAAGCAAGCAAGCAAGCAAACAAACAAATATACAAACAAAGAGCACGAGAACAGCAATTTAGAAAGCTAGCCTGAACAATCTACAAATTCCACTTAGCTCTGATCTGCCCAAAAGAAACTTCACAAAAGAAACTTGACCAAGAAGTTTCAGCTCAAGTGTTAACTGACGATATTTTCATCTAAAAGCGAAAATGTTTGTTTGTTTGCGTTTGTATGCTGCTGTTCTTACATTAAAGTTACTCTCCCTTCAATTCCTTGAAATAAGTATAACTGAAAAACTCTAAAAGTAAACAAACAAACAAACAAACAAACAAACAAATAAATACTGAACAGAGAGCACGAGCACGGCAATTTAAAAATTCTAGAAAGCCTCAGCAATCAAGAAATTCCTCTTAGCTCTGTCAAAAGGAATTTTCACAAAGGAGTTTCAGTATAGTTCAAGTCTTTACAAACGATGTTTCATCTGAAAGTGAAACATGCTGATAAGAACTGTTATCACTGAGCTTTGCACGTGTCGTCGAGGACATATAAGCAGTTCATTACAAGTCCAAATTATCACTTGTCGCACTGGTAAGACGAAAGCACAACTCAAAGGTACGCTACACGAGATAATACGAGCCGTTATAATTATTTACTTGGTATATATTTTAACAAAGATTTGATACCCAATGCAAATTCTTGTGTATAAGAACAATAAGTGGATCGGCTTTTGGAGACCAAAAACGATCGATAATCTACTAATTTACGTATTGTTACTTGTTTTCGTGGTCACTAAATTCTGTGAAAACTTAAGGGACATATTTCGCAAGACAAGATTTTCGCAATTTGTTGGAAAAATTGTTTTAAATGGAACTAAATTCGCGAAAATTTCATTTACAAGTTTATGTTCTTGATCTTAATTAACAAACTGATACGGGCTCGAATTGTACATATCCATATTTTACAATTATATTTTGGTAGTTTTTCAGGGTTTTTTTTGCTTTAAATTGTTTTTGTTTCGTTTTGCTTTGTTATGTTTGTTTTTTTTAATTTTCGCGAGAATTTTTTCGCTGGTCTTTAAGTTCGAGATGTTTTTCAAATCGCGAAATTCTTGGTTTGCAACCATTCCAACCGAATTGAACAAAACACATGGCGGCCATGTTGGTGGTTTTATCTTGATTTTCGTTGTCTCTACATTCTCCGGAGAGTGCTTGAAAACCAAGAATTCGCGAAAATTAGTAACATATAATGATATCTTAATCTTTTTGTAGCTCAAAATGAATGGCCAATTGCTCCTGGTAGTATTTCTTGCTTTGGTGCTGGTTTTACCAAGCGCTGATGGATGGCTGTTCGGTCGTCGTCGTCGTCGTCGCCGTCCACCACCTCCAGCCCCTCGCCCAACCCCTCCACCGGTCTCACCACAATGCCAGGCTCTTATAAACCGCTACAATGTGGTCAGCGGCAACAATCTCTTTGATTTGGCCAAACACTGGGCCCCTCTGGTACACCTAGCAGTGGGCGAACCATGGCGACCATCCAGTGTGGACTATTTTCTTAGACATGTGAACGTTCTTGGCGGACCAAATCCCCAACCATTGACGTCACAAAATCTCCCAAGATGCAACGCTGGCTGTTTTTTGAAATCCAAACAAAGTCTGGGCTGCGCTTCTTGTACTAATCCTCCTTTCCTTCGTGGTCAGGCCCCGTCACATGCTCCAGTTTACGCCAGTATTCACAACGCAGGAAACGTGGTAGAGATCACCTACCGATTCTTTTACCCTTACAATCGAGGCAAAAGAGTCTGTATTGGATACTACGCCAATAACCCCTGCGTTTGTGTCTTTGGTAAATGCATTTGTACCGGTATCAACGGCTGCATTGGCGGATATTCAACCTTTGGAAACCACGTGGGAGATTGGGAGCACGTCAAGGTCCGATTTGAGAACAACAGGCTACATTCTATGTTCCTCTCAACTCACAATTCTAAGATAACTCGAAAGTTTGGTGGAACCTTTCTATGGAATGGACGAACCTTCCACAAAGGTGGCCGAGAACTCAAGATGTCGCACTGCACCCATGGAGTGATCTATTCCGCAGCTGGATCTCATGGCATATGGCCCTCCGTTGGTAGAAATGTTTATATGAACCTGCCAAACGGTGACACCCTTGTGGACTATACAAGCAAAGGCGACGCCTGGAACACATGGCGAAACTTGAAAATTACAATGGAAAAGCCCAGCGGTCAGTATACGGGAGAGTTTGCGTTTATGAATTTCGAAGGTCGTTGGGGGAATCCCAAAGAAAAGTGTGGCATAGCGGAGAAATTGTTTAATGAATGTGTATTGAATCCTGGCCCTCGTCGTTCTGTTTAAAAGAATTAGACTGACTAAATTGAGTTAAATTAAGAGTAAGAGTTAAACCTTTTTAATTAAAACGGCATTGTATGAAATTAAAGGTGAAAAATGATCAAATTTGATTAAGTAAAAGGAGTTCTGTTCTAGAATCGGTACTCTCAGTTTTGAATTAACTAATGCACATGTTTTATGATGTTGATTATACTGTATTGCCAAGGGGTTGGGTAGTCCCTCTTCCACTCCCCCTTAATTTAAGGCCTACTCCGGGCCCTAAAATCGTCGTTGGGCGATCGTGCATGGGCGATTTTAGCAAAATTATCCCCAAAGATGCTTAAAGCTTAAGGCGATTTGGGGCGATTTGGGGCGGTTTTAGCCGATTTTAGGGCCCGGAATAGGCCTAATTTAAATCTTGAACATAGACGACTTCCGGTTTCTACCTGAGTTTGTAACACACGACGAGTTCTGAGCCTGCGCAAAGATCTTCATGTCATCCCGGGTAGAAAAAAACTCAAAAAACGTCGATGAATTCTTGTCCCAGTCTCCATGGAAACGTCTCACTCGAAAACCACGCGAAACTTGTCCCGTGACGAACTCAGCCCGCGGGACGAAATCACCGTGCGATTGTCCAAATGGCTTGCTTTCTAGAACTAAAACTTCGACTTGATAGTATCATGACGAAAATTATACTGCAATTTTCAAAATCATGCGAACTCAGGACATCCAAACACTCAACTGGTTTTTGCCGATTTAGCTTCCGTCAATCAAAATTAAAAATCAAAAATAGGAAAGCTAACCGAAATATCAAAATCATATTTAGCTGTTACAGATCGTCTAAAGATCATATTAAGTCATTTGATGGGTTTTTAGGGATCTTTATGAGTATTTTTTGGTTGTTTCTTTGAAGTAGGGCGGAAGCATTATTATGAAAATTGCAGCAATGAAAATAATAAAAAACTACAACAACCAAATGCATTCACCTTTGAAGCTCTGTAGCAGAATCCTTATTTGTCATTATTCATATCAAGTACCAAATATAAGGTAGGAAACTTTCTATTCAGTTCTACGTCACTTTCAACTTCCCACATAAGAATGTTTTGGTTTTTAGACCGATAATATAGAAACCTATGGATAACACATTTTGAAAATAAAATGTACAAAGAATACTTTTTTGAAACAAATTTCCAATTGTACTTAAAGATCTCGTCCATGCACTCATAAACCTGACGGATACAGAGCTCCAAGAGAGAATAATCTGATAAGAGAGAATCAAATTAAATTTGATTAAATAAAAGGAGTTCTGTTCTAGAATGTTACTCTCAGTTTTGAATTAACTAATGTACATGTTGTAGGATGTTAATTACTCTGCATTGCCAGAGGGGTGAAGGGGTTGGGTATAGTCCCTCTTCCACTCCCCCTCAATTTAAATCTAGTTTATATTTTATATCTAAAATAGGTTGTCGATTTTGAAATATATATTTATCAATATCAATCATCTAATTATCTGGAAGTACAACACAATGGATGTTTTTAGACCATAACATTCTTTGACCAGATCATAGTACCAGCTTGATACATTGCTTAATAAGGCAGGGAAACGAATGTATACACCTATTTCAAAAAAGGTTGTCACCGCTAAGAGCGATAGGCGATAGGTAATAGGTCATTCCAAGACCGCAAAGCACTATTGATTTCTAATTGATTTACATATGAATAGCCAATTATTTGATGGAAGAGTGCAAAGAAAGATTTAGGATGGCTTAATTAAGAAATCAATAGTGCTTTGCGGTCTTGGAATGACCTATTACCTATCGCCTATCGCTCTTAGCGGTGACAACCTTTTTTGAAATAGGTGTATACTGAGGGTTTGTAAGAAATATGGCTACTCTAAGAATTGCCTTCATTATCTTTTTCATTCTCTAATAATGTCGCTTTTCAAATATGCAATTTCAGTAGGGGGTGAGCTAGAGCGATAACACTTAAACCGTGAAATAACTTAGTAACTAAATAGAGACAAATAGTAGCAAAACCCTTTGTTTTCTATTGTTTCATTAGTACTATTTGTACTTTTTAGTTAGTACTTGTTTCACGGTTTTAGTGCTATCGCTCTAGTCATTCAAAGTACGTAAGTAGAATTGATATATTACAGGATAGAGCTGTAAGGTTTGGTTATTTTAGGGTTGATCTCCAGTAAGGAAGCCGATGGTGCGCTCTTTACCCCCTCCAGGGCTGTCAACTCTCCCGGATTGTCCGGGAGTCTCAAGATTTTTTGGTCATTTTAACCGAAAGATCGTTTCCTCCCCCCCCCCCCACACACACACACACCAACCCACCTACCCCACCCAACTGAGCCTGAAAATAGGAAAATATGGCGATCTCCAGATACGAAAGCCTTGGGGGTTGACAGCCCTGCCCCTCTTCCATCAGTGCGCTCCGTTTTAAGGGCATTTAAAGCTACTTAAAGGTACGAGGAATGGAAAGAAGTCGAAACAAGTGTGAGGTGACTGATAATCGAACTCGGACCTCTTGCTTCAGAAAGCACTAACCAACTGAGTTACACTTGCTCCTTGTACACAGTTTTCCTGATGATGGGTCACCGACTGCAAAGCTCGGAACAAAAATTGTTGCATAAGACGAAAGAGATAAGATTGATTTAGATAGTACTTCCTTATAAAACTTTACCTTTATATCGCATATTTGTAAGGGAGCACGGAAGAATTTGTTTTACAATAATATAGAGAAATTTCAATAAACGTCCGCCAGCAGCAAGTGATAACATCTGCGCATGTCTCCAACTTCTATTGCCTTGGACAAATAAATAATTTTGAAAGGATTATTTCTAGCTGTTCGTACTTCTGCACTCGACAGTAATGCTCCGAAAAACTTTGGGGGGACTATATACGACTCTCTTTATGATAGAGGTAGCCCTAAGCCAGGTTAAAACCGTAATTGAGGCCACTTCCGTCCAGCGGTTCGCCTATACTCGTCATGTTATCACTTGCTGTTACGTCCGCCATATTGTTATATCCGCCATTTTGTTTTTTGTATCCTCTGTCCGCTGACCGGTATTTACGCTGGCACGGCTGATATGCCAAAGACCTAGTTTTTTCCCCTTTTTTATGCATCAGCCAGCTTACATATATCATTTCTATTACTACTTTCATCCTTTGTAAACGCTACAGATTCCGCTTCACCTTCTTTATGTTTCATTGAATTGGTGTGTTCCATGGTTGTTCTTTGGAAGAACCAAAAACGAGAAATACCACTGCGCCAACGAGGTAAATTGCAGCTGAAAGGTAAAATACTTTCTGCCACTGTTCTCTTGTTGGCTGCAATGAAATCAAAGACAATGTACACTACGCTGAATTGAAGCCTTACTTACACTTATTTCAAAAAACGTTCTCGATGCTCGAAGCAACAGTTGTCAAGTCAAGACCGAACAGAAAGCTGTACTTATTGACTGAGTGGGAGGGCCAGACGGGGAAATATTTGGCTCGAGGTTATACCGTACGGACCGATCAGCGAGGTCTATACAAATGACCAAGAGCCAAATATTTCCCTGTCTGGTCGACCTAACTCAGTCAATATAAGCATTTTATCGTATGACCCGATTTTTCTGTTATAAAAAGTGCTAAAAACCTCTCTAATGCAAATAAAATTATAGCGCGCGGACACGAGCAGGACCGTACAACATTGCATGGAACAGCTGCAAAAACAGAATCGAATAATTCCCCAACATTGCGCGCAGCAATTTTATCGTGTAGCAAAGTAACGTGGAATCGAATGAAGTGAGAAGGATGTAGCACATGTTCTCATTTATACACAATCTCAGGGAACAATATTGCCAATTCAAATAGACTTTGAATAGGTCTTGTCTATATCTAGTTATAGGGACAGACTTAAATTAGAGTCTCTCTCTGTTGTGTATATAGAGGATATTACATGGCCGCGCGGAGATAAACCCTTATTAAACACGAATGTATTTCCAGTCAAAATCAGAATGAAATAGAAGAGTTTTCTCTTTCGTCGTCACATTCAAATGCCATCAAGAAGGGACGACGTTATATGATATAGAGTAGATTTCGTATGACTGTGAAAACGGCACCGCACGGTGACGGCACGGTGACGGCAGGAACTTGGAATCTGCTCACATCTTACCTTGTTATTAATGATCCAACCAGTAACGTAAGGTGAGATAATTCCCGCCAAAGTTGCTACAGTATTAGAAATACCTATCAACAGCCCTGCAAATCTTGGAGCAATGTCAAGATGACTGATCAAGAAGCCTGATGCGCAGGACCCGTTAAGACCCACAGCAATGGTGAAGAGTACGACAGACAAAGTTTTCTCACTACAACCTGTGTAACTATTGGCAATAAGCAAGCAGGCAGGAGGTACAAGACCTTGAGGAAATCAATAATGCACTGATAAGTCTTGATGATAATATTTCTGTTTGTAATGAAGATAATGATAAAAGACGGTAGCATATGATGATGATGATCATAATAATGATGATGACGACAAGGACGATAGCCGTGTTGTTTGGTGGCAATCATGAAAATAATTATCGTAATGATGACCGTCATGTTCGGAAGCCTACGACGGCGTGTAAAGAAAAAGGGAGGGGAGGGGAGGGGAGGGGAGGGGAGGGGAGGGGAGGGGAGGGGAGGGGAGGGGAGGGGAGGGGAGGGGAGGGGAGGGGAGGGGAGGGGAGGGGAGGGGAGGGGAGGGGAGGGGAGGGGAGGGGAGGGGGAAGGAACGATGCCTCTCTCGTCTTTGTCCTCTTATCTGTACGTCATAGACGCTCTGAGGCTAGCATGAGACGTCCATGATGATGTAATGCGCTACCCGTACGTATGTTTATTTCTCTATTTCTGTAAACTAAACGCGATTTTTAATTCAACTTAGCGGCTATTTTTTATCAAAATATGTCATTGTCTTCGGTCATTTTATCACGGATATTATCTAAAAAGTTGTTCCATATTTGCAGTTCTATTTTGAATTGATTTTAAGTCGGTTTTTGTGATTTTGAAGAAAGCCACTTCGATGCAGTCCTCAATGTTGGGGCCAATTACGAGCGCTGATTTTGAGACGACATTATCGGAAAATAACGCCGTCTCTCTGTAGATCAAAGTGATAGGAGAATCGCGATACTAACACGAAATTGGGGAATTCAATTGTAGCGATATACTTACTAACAGTAGTAAACGCCTTCCTAACTACAACAGTGGTACATTTTCCTGAGGTTTGCAACCAATCGGCAAGTATTCCTGACAGCACTATAACCACATATGCTGCAGCATTAGGGATTGCAGATACTATACCATTCTGAAGCAAGAAATTATTCTCATTAATGTTTCACGAATGTTTTTTAATGAATAAATAGACTCCATTTTCTGTGTGTCTGTACCCTGATAGAAGCACAGATGACGTCAAAACGTTGGAACGAAAAAGAACGCCACGAGACGAAGCCTGTGTATCTGTTAGATAATAGAATCTATTTGTTTTATATACTTTTTACTGGAAATATTTCAACCAATCGTAGCGGATGTCGTAAGATTCAAGTCTGTGACTTCATCCCCAAGTGCTCAAAATCTGCACACAGCACAGTGGGCAAGTTATCTATTTTTTTAATAAAATACAACATTGTTTTCAAGCATATTCCGTATTCATTTACACTGACCAAAAATGTGAAAAGAGCGCGCGCGCAGTTCGCAGTATACGCGTCCTTTGGCCAATGAGAGCGCGCGTTATATGATGTTGATTATATAAAATATAATATCATAATTGGTACGCACACTTTAATCGGTATGATTGTGCGCTGTGAGTGATTTTAGTTTATACAATAATTGGAGTATTACGCACAATCTGATTGGTTGAAATGTTTCGATGAATATCATATGAGACAATAGACTCCATTTTTCCATGGGTCTTTACTCAAATAGGTGCACAGAAGAGTGACGTCAAAATGTGGCGAGAACAACAGTCATGCCATGCACGGAAAAATATAATCTATTTGTTAAGTTAGAATAGAAAGAAAAGTCTGTCTCTATGGCTTACCGTTGATATATTAAAATTAAGAACCTGTTGGTAATACGATGGCAATGAGGCCAGGTAAATATAAAATCCCCAGCTTGTGCAAAAGTTTACTATCAAGATAGCCCAGACAGCAGGTGACGTTGCTATGGACAACCATGGCGTTGAGTGGACCTTGAATAAAGAATCATAAATGGATTTCAATCATCTCCCTGAGATTTAAAAATCAAAAATATGGTAGCCATGTTGGATGAGTCAACAACAGACACTAATTAGAAATCTTTTGCTGAAGTTCTGTCGTGATGTCACATATCATGCAAGCCAGCAGTTTGAACGATCGAAGGAGGGGGATGGATAGATGGATGGATGGATGGATGGATGGATGGATGGATGGATGGATGGAAGGAAATAAAAAAGGAGGAGAGAAGGAAGGAGGAAAGGAAGGAAAGAGGGAAGGAAAGAGGGAAGGAGGGAGGAAGGAAGGAAGGAAGGAGGGAAGGAGGGAAGGAGGGAAGGAAGGGAGGAGCTGAAGAATGACCAATCATCTGCAGTAAAGTATAACAATCGATCAAAATACCTTTCCAAGATGAACATCGCTAGATGATCCCAACGACGACAAAATGTGCTCTTTTTCCTCTATGGATATTCTAGGGTGGCTAGAGGGTTTGTCGTGAACAAGTGCAGTCCACACAATAAACCACAGAATCCCCAACGAGCCTTTGTCGGAAAAGAAAGCAAAAATACCATGAAGAAAATACATTACATGAAGTAGAGGGGTGTAGAAGTACATCTACCCATAAATGGTTAAAACGTTACAACAAAGAGAAAACGTGTCGCAGTTTGCATTCTATTATTATTACTGTTGTATATATTACCAAATAAGTAGAAAACCGAAGGCCATCCACCCATAACTTCGGAGTCGCAAAGAAATCCTGACACGCCCAGTGCCACAATCGTCCCTATTCTTGAACCTATAACACAATGTACATTTCCAATCAGTCAAAATAAGTATACCATTTAATTGTATATGAATATACCATTTGATATAAAGGTACAATTTTTTAAAACACGTTCCAAACTAAATTGTCTTTTTCCAATTTAAATTCGAACAATTTTCAGAAATACTTCAAAACGTCTATTTATACAGAGAGAAATATCGTTAATTTGACAAACGATCATGAAGCGATTAAAAACATTTAAATTTTCTCGTCTTCTAGCCTTGAAAAACTGATGTAAATTTGGGGGTAAAAACTGGAAAAAGGACAATTTAGTTTGAAAAACGTTTTAATTGGGCAGTTATATAGCGCATTTTACTAAACCGTCTCTATGCGCTTTACAATGGAGTAAATCCCAACAGTCTAAACACCCAACTCTCAACTCACCAGTTCGTTTTTGATGGAGCTAGGGGGTGGGGGGATCTAGAGGGCCCGGAGAAAAACTCTAGAAGCAAGAGAGAGAACGAAATAACAAATTTAACTAACTACTGCCTCGTCGCGGCATCGAACTGTGAAGGGACACTCAGTAGAGACTTTTTCTTGGCTTCTTTAATCGATATAGATTCGGAACTCTAAGTCAACTCTACAACAATTCTCTTCTTCGATCTGAATAATCTGAATCACCGAGTTACAATGCACCCCTTTTATAGGGACTCGTTGGAAAATCTAATTAACTGACAGCCTGTCAAAAACTATTCGATATTAACTAGGAAATTTCTAGGGGCGGTGTCCCTTAATAAGAACACGAAAATTACAATATTCATGCTTGAGACTAAATGTATCAAAAATCAGTTGTTGTACGATTAAAATACAATTTACAAGAAAGCGTTTGGTCATGAAAGGTCAACTGGTACATCGGTTTAAGAGGTTTCAGGGCGCTGTTAAAGTACCGATTAACTTTAATAAACTACAGGGGGCAAGGTGTCGTAAAAGCAAGGGGACACGAGTCGTAGGAGCCAGGAACACGTGCAGGCCAAACCAACAAGGTTATGTAAGATGAAGGTTGGTCAAGGTCAGTACGTGCTGGTATGTGGATCATACGACAATCATATGACTTGCCAGTCCAGATTTCCCTTCGAGACCAACGCGGGCTTGTAATTCGTACTTTGCACATGCGCGCACAAGCGTTAATAATTATCAAAATGATTCCGTCATGAAAAATAGATTCAAAATAACCTCAAAATAATTGTGCTGATTTGTGTCCCGTAACAGTCCTCCCTCCTTAGATTCGAGCTCCTGCGAGTCAAATGAAGGAAAAAGGTCTGTACGGTATAAGTGATCAGTTGTCACGAACTGAATAAAGGCAATGTATAAAACAAGGATCCCAAAAATAATTACAATGACTAAAAAAAAAAAAAGGTTAACGTTGATAAAATTGCCTTGACCAGTTCGATCGACTGGAATATATGAAATGCAATATATATATATATATTTTTTTGGTTATGTTGTTTGTTGGTTACGTTTTCAAATAGTTTCAAATAAAAATCACTGGTGCGTCGATGATCTAAACTTTCAATGTTCAATGTTCAATTTCCAATAAACAATAGAAATACTAAAAATATAAAAATACTAAAATGTTCAAAGTCACGATAAAATGTTCAATGTGTCAATGTAATTCCTACTGATTGTTCGTTGTTTCCGGTCGACGTCTTGAGTGGCTTGTGGTACTTCCGGTCATCGTGGGTTTCCTGTGGTTGTTTTGTGGACAGCCATTTTGCATCCACTCATGGTTGATAATGCCAGAGCTTAAATCTTTGGAAATCTTTACCATCCACCAAAATCGAGCAGTGATAAATCGTTAGGACACACAAATATAGCTGAGGAAAATCCTTGGCAATGAGAGTTTGTATATCTTTCGCGGTTGAAAGGTCTGAAACAATGTTTACGGGTTGTCGTTGTTTTCATCATCGTTTTCTTGGATGTCCGATGGTTGGAGAGGCCTATGGCAGTCTGTACAGGCACCTAAGTCGAGCATCTCGCTGTCTTTCACGTAATTGATGGCGGTTTTAGTGACATCAGTTTGTTTTTTGGACGCTTTGAGCGACGGATGATACAAACGAGGAGGATCAGCAGGACAATGTTTACAACTGCAGCTATTAAGGTAAGGTGATACAAGCGACGATTTCTGTCGTAGTATTTACTGTAGATGCTTGAATTGAAGCAGTGCCGTCTTTAATCAGTTGTATCTTTTGGTTTAAAGGTCCATCGATGCGGTAAAAGTTTCGGCGAGAGCTTTTATCGTTGTTTTGTTGAAGTGGAGGCGTGGTCCAATCTGGTAAACAGTCAGTGGCGTCATTAATTGTAGAGTTCTGGTAAAGAGTTTGATCTTCGTTGTTCTACGGTGGAGGGGAAAAATCGTCCCCCAAGATGGATCAGTGCTTGAAAATCAGTGTATTTTGTCTTTACGTGGTTGCATGGAAAATTATATTGGGTTCCTGGAGTCCAGGGTATACCAAGCCAAGTACTGTCGCGGTTGTTGGTCAGGATGACGTCGGGACAGAGGTATGTACCTTCGTGACTGTAACATTTTGTTAGTACATCAGCCTTTATTACAAGTTTTTGCTTAAGGCAAGTAATTGAGACAAGATCTTTGTTAGCAATTGAACTGGAATAGCATTTGTTGATATTTTATCGGAATAAAATCGATTGAACTGTACAGAGGGCGGTCCTCGATTAAATTGAATGTGTACGAAATTATTCAATGAAAGATAACGATCGTGATTGTGACATTCAGTAACTGGTTTATCTTAACAGAGAGAATCTGTTCTCTAAAATAGTAGAAGGAAACAAAAGTTGATTTCGTGCCATGGAAATATGCGGAAATAGCAGAAATTACGGATTGCGGTAAATCGTTGTTTCCAATCAATTCTTCGTTTTGAGTACGAGCAAATTGTGTCAATTCTCTCATATTCAAACAAAGCATAATGAATTAGGTTGACTTAATATGACATAAGTTTTGCACAAAACTTCTGATATGTGTCTAGCCTGCGTATGCGGACTTGAACAGATTTTCCGCCTGGATCGAATGGGTAGTTTGATATTACATCAACGAATGTCTCACTAGGTGGTGGCAAAACTTCAGTTTCTGATAATGTGCACTTAGGCTCTATAATACCTGTGATACCTGGGTCGAAAGGGCGTTTCAGTTGTGCAACCAAAATAGTCTCAGTCAAAGGTGGCAAAACTGTGGTTTCTGAAAGATGTATAGTACACTGGTGTAACACAGGTGGGGATGGCGCAGGTGCTGTGTCAGTAGACATCCCATCAGGCAAAGTCATGGTATTACCTTGGAGGTCAATAACTGCATTAAAATGTTCCAGAAAATCTTTCCCTAGGATGACATCATAACTAAGATTTTGCGCAACAAAAACCTTAAACAAATAAATCTTTTCATCTATTGAAAATGGTAATTCAATTTGACCTAGTACTGGGATATCCTGCCCATTAACAGACCTCAATGCACTCAAGGTATCTCGAGAAAGTGTAGTTTTGATATGTTCAGGTAGCTTCTCATAAACTTGAACACTGATTGCTGAGACAGCTGCACCAGTGTCAATTAGAAATCTAAGTATCATGTTACAAAGAGACCCAAAAATAGAAAGGTTTGTGGTTGTTGGTGAAAAATGAATGGCACTGACATGTTCTGGTAAATTATTAGCTGCGTCACTAAATTCTGCTTGCGTACTTGCATAAGAGTTACTTTGTATACTTTCGTCAATATTTCTTTCTAATGCAGAGGTTTTATTATCCTCTCTCATAGTAGTTGAACTTGTAATTTGCACTCTAGTATTCGAATTTCTTGGACTAAATATATGAACTTCTTTTGTACTTAAAACATCCGACTTAGCTTTCGGAACTTGACAACTAAATTTTGTATTCTCTTGGAAACTATTATAACTATTATCATTGAAGTCCAATCTTGGAGTGGTTTTCTCCGTTACTAAGAAATGTCGAGTAACTTGCTTTATAACATGTCTTGCACAAGTTAAAATGAACGTGCTAACTCTTTTGGAAATAATATATTTGAAATAACGCAAAACTTTAAGAAACGCAAAACATTTTGAAATAGCCTGGTAAATTGTGGAAAATGTCTGACGCCGATCGCCAGCCACAGCGTGTGATGTATGTTGTGTGGGCCTTGCTAATTGATTGTTTCCTGTTTGAAGTTCGAGAGTGCTAACCGAAGGTTGCTCAATGTCATTCACACCAACAGAACTAATGGAATTAGGTATTGATAAAATAGGAAGATCTAAGGTACAAAACACTGTACTATTGTTGTCGATAACATCTTCGTTCATAAATGGTAAATCCGGGATAAGTGTATAGTCAACATGACTAGACTCAGCTACATTTATTGTATTGTCATCACTATCGTTTAAACTAGTTGAATCATTTGCCGTTTGTGTACCAATAGTATTAATAGACGAATTGTCCGGGAAACCAATCCGTGAAGTAAATTGAGAATTATTTTGATTTGCTTGAAAAGTATTATCGTCTCGAATATTTGTAAGTGGATTATCTGTTTGCGTGTCACGATCGTGGAGAGTCCTGTCATCACAGTCATCAGTACGTGTCACGTCATCGTTTGTTATATCTGCAGGGGTCTCATCAAATTCCCGACCTTGAGAGACCCTTACTAGTTTGACTGATTGCTATTCTGCTGAGTTTCACGACCCGGGGGACGAACGAACCAACCCCTGAAGTTTTGTTGAGTCACAGGTATTTGTGGGTCAGCCCCATCGTAGCCGTTTGCTCCTATGTTTTGCCTAAATTGATTTGGCCGAAATTCATTTGATCCGTAAGCATTTGACCCCATCTCGTGTTGACTAAACTGATTTGGACTAAATCCATTTGGTCTAAAATCGTTTTGTCTATACTCATTCGGTCTAAAATAGTCTTGCCTATAATCATTTGGTCTAAAATCGTTTTGCCTATAACTGTTGGGTCGATAATCATTTTGTCTAAATGTTCGGGAACGGCAATTTCGAAAATGATGACCCACTCTCTTGCAATTGCTACAGATAACCTGTCCGTTGGTGGTCCTATTTGCCCTACCAAAATCGCCTCGAGAATTAAACTGTAGGCGAGGGGGAGGGGCCCCACGAGAGATGCTACCCATACCAGAGCGCAATTCTTCGCGAATAATACGCCTAATTTCGTCATTGCTATTCTCGGTAGGACTAGTTTTCTGCTGATAAGCAGCGACACCAGGGTTAGTCAATAATTTCTTGTCTTCTAGTTCTTGAATAAAATTCTTTTGTAAGGCCAAAACATCTTTTGCTGTTAAACTGTTGCTAGGTGGTTCTACTAGCGAATCCTTAATTCTGGCCGCATTTTCAGCCTCTTCGAGCGTTTTAGGTTGTTGCAAAATGACATGATTTTGTAGGCTTGGACGAAGGCCATGCACGAAATAATATAATTGCTCACCAATTGGAATCCCTAATCGCTGGCATCGTTTTCTAATATCAGCAGAATATTCATTAAGGGTTTCGTTAGAGCCTTGTTTTCGCTGGCCCAGTTGCTGTCGCAAAACCCAATTCGAAGTTGCAGAGAGAAAACGATCCCTAAATAGTTTAGCCAATTGAGCGTAGGAGGTAAACGTGGCTTTATTTAAAGTGGAATACCAAATTTCAGCCGTCCCACTCAGCGATAATGGAAAAGCTTGGAGTAATTCATCGTTGTTCCACTTATGAAATTTTCCATATAATTCAAATTTATCGAGAAAATTACTAGCATCGTCGCTTTCCCCTGAAAATGTGGGTGCCCGTGAAATCCCTGGAGGTCCCTTCTTAGGTCGCAGCTCCTGTACTGTGCTACTTAGTGCAGAAAATGAATGAGCGCTTTCCTCATTCAACTTGCGCATGTTACTTCGGATTCCTTCGAGCGAATCTTCGACTATTTGTGAAAACTTATTAGTCAATGTTTCGAGCTCTACAGGACTCAAAGAGTCAGGACTGCTAGGTTCGGTCATTATTTTTGATTTAGGCTCGGATTTCAATTTAGATTTTGACTTTGATTTAGATTTTGGTTTACAAGATTTACAAAGCGGTTCCTTTTCAGGCTCGCTGTCCGCAAAAATCTGCGTTCTCCGCGTTTCACGAGGCACGATTGGAAATGATTTAATGAAAAATAATCGTAATTACGCATATATGAAATTAAAAGTTACTGAATACACAGCAAGATCACAAAATTTCACTAAAAATGTTTGAAAAAAATTGATTGATATCGAGGAAAAGAAAATCGAGTAGAAAAAGTTGAATCGACATGTAACATTTCAACATTTAGACAATTTAACATTTCAACATTTAGGCATTTAACATTTCAACATAAATACGTATTTTCAATTTTACATCAATAGCAACATAAACAAGGCTGATGTACTAATGCATTTTTACAGTCTTGAAGGCTTACCTTACCCGGGTTCTCCACCAAATGTGAAGGGACACTCAGTAGAGACTTTTTCTTGGCTTCTTTAATCGATATAGATTCTGGACTCTAAGTCAACTCTACAACAACTTTCTTTATCTTAATCTGAATAATCTTCTGAATGTTAAGTTACAATGCACCCCTTTTATAGGGACTTGTTGGAAAATCTAATTAACTGACAACCTGTCAAAATTATTCGATATTAACTAGGAAATTTCTAGGGGCGGTGGCCCTTAATAAGAACACGGAAATTACAATATTCATGCTTGAGACTAAATGTATCAAAAATCAGTTGTTGTACGATTAAAATACAATTTACAAGAAAGCGTTTGGTCATAAAAAGGTCAACTGGTACATCGGTTTAAAGGGTTTTAGGGCGCTGTTAAAGTACCGATTAACTTTAATAAACTACAGGGGGCAAGGTGTCGTAAAAGCAAGGGGACACGAGTCGTAGGAGCCAAAAACACGTGCAGGCCAAACCAACAAGGTTGTGTAAGAGGAAGGTTGGTCAAGGTCAGTACGTGCTGGTATTTGGATCATACGACAATCATATGACTTGCTCGTCCAGATTTCCCTTCGAGACCAACGCGGGCTTGTAATTCGTACTTTGCACATGCGCGCACAAGCGTTAATAATTATCAAAATGATTCCATCATGAAAAATAGATTCAAAATAACCTCAAAATAATTGTGCTGATTTGTGTCCCGTAACAATGGCTTGGTGATGGTGGATGGATAAGTTGATATTAACTGATTGATTAATTGATTGATTGCATGATTGATTGATTGATTGATTGATTGCATGATTGATTAACTGATACGTAAAGAAGAGTGAAGCTATAAGAAATGAGAGATAGGTTATATCAGCGCCTAGTTACACCCCTACTACATACCTCAAAGTCACAACCAATGTTTTGATAGCTGCACGGAACAGTTTTTTACTGGCAATGTTTATCATGACTCTGTGTGATGAACAAAAGAAATATTGATGAGTCTTTCTCCTCTCCTCTCCTCTCCTCTCCTCTCCTCTCCTCTCCTCTCCTCTCCTCTCCTCTCCTCTGCCCTAACCTCCCCTCCCCTAACCTTCCCTCCCTCCCCTTATCATTGTACTTACCATTTTTGGTTAATTATTACCTCAATATCTCTTAGTTCTACTTGCTGAAGGCAACCCTGCTCTGGACACTTTATTTTGAGCGACAGTATTTTCCTTTCAGTCGCCAAGTCTTCAAATATCTGTATGAAAAGCAAAGAAACGCGCCATAATAACAATCGAGCTGTCATTGCTACAAACAACGATATTCACAACCAACTTACGCTTTGTTGAGCCAAAGGCTTTCTGTCCATTGGGCAATTTGGATCACTGTGGAAATAGTAGAAAGAATGCTCTCAATATTTCCATAGCCTTTTTAACGGGATGTACACCACGGCAATGACGTCGACATGGTTGTCACGTCAATAAATAAATTATTATTCAATTTTCATACACTGTTTAAATTCTGATTTTCTGATTGGTCAGCTTGTACCACGTGACGCGTCATTTTTGACTCTCAAGTTAGTTTAGATAATAAAATAATTAGCGTCTGTAAATCTGCGTTTCACTAAATAAGAGCTATTTATCGTATTAGGAAATACCTTAGCTTAGATACGGCTAAAACCCTCGTTCACGCATTTGTTACGTCAAAATTAGATTTTACAATGCTCTTTTCTATGGCATTCCCAAGTGTAAAATTCAACGTTTGCAATATGATATTAATAGTGCTGCTAGATTAGTAACTCTTTCTAAGAGATCTGATCACGTAACTCCTCTTTTAATGGAGCGTCACTGGCTTCCAGTGGAACAGCGTATCCAATTTAAGATGTTGTTATTTGCTGATAAGGTAGTGTATGGCTCCTCACCTTCCTATCTCAGTAAAAATTGTTAGAGATGTATTCACCCAAACGTAATCTTTGGTCAGCAAATAAGTTATTGCTTAGGGTTCCACGATTTAATTTAAAATCGTATGGGTATAGGGCATTTTCTGTAGGTGCTCCCCAACTTTGGAATGCTTTGCCAATTGCTGGGGTGCATGTGACGTCACGGCAGCCATCTTGGTTGACCTTCAAGAAAAGATTTCTCATTAGCGTTTATTGTTTGGTCATCCAACATGGCTACCGCTTCATTGTCTTTGGATTCCCAAAGATATGGATGCACCCCAGCAATAGAGCTTAGGAATTGTCCGTCAGTATCAATCTTCAAAGCTAAGTTGAAGACATGCATACCTTTTTAGGGCAGCCTATGGCCTTATTATTATTACATGATGATTTATTACATGACGATTGATTATTTAATAATTCATAGTACTTTTATCTAGCAAAATTAACATTTTCGCGAATTGAAAATTAGGATTATATATATTAGTTAACTATTTTTAGTAACATTGACCAATCATTTAATTATTCAATAGCATTTATATTTAAGATAATTGCATTATAATAGACATTAGGTTTATTCATTAGGGTTTTTTAAGTATTTTGAAAAGCGCTTGTGGACTTTTAGGAATGAGCGCTATAGAGTAATGGCACTTAATCCGTGAAACAAAATCTAATAGTCAATGTCTAATAGTCTAATCAAAACAAAAGAAAACAACAGAAATAGTGAATACTAATATCTGTTAAACTAATATATATTTCACGGATTAAGTGCCATCACTCTATAAGAATAAATTATCAGAGTGGTTATCAGAAACCCGTGAAATAGATACTATTATTATTTTACACACATCGATTATTAGACCTTCTTGCCGTAACACTATTTTCCAGCATATAGAGAATTTAATTTGTCTGCGCATGCGTGTATTTTTGGTTTAAAAATCTTTTGCATGTTGAATGTGGGAATTTTATTCTGACATGGAACATTTCATTGGCAATCTCATTCTTCGAAATTATGTTCAAGTACCCAAATGCTGATACGTAAGCAGTCTACCTACCGCTAGAGTGTTGTAGATAATTATTTTAATCGAAGGCAATGCAGATGGAGAAATATCACGGGTCAAACTCAGGCCAAAAGTGGAGAAAGGACCAGAACCTCGTACTTTCGAGTGCAATTTTGGGCGCTAAGTTCAAAAATAAGGTAAAGATGTTAGTAGAAGTCATTGCTGACATGTTAAAGTGTGGATTGAATGTGATAAGGACGTTTAAGGCTTCCGCGATCGTCAAATAATTCGCCATGTTTACCTCAATAAAGCACTTTTTGGCTCGAAAATGTCACATATTCAAACTCGAAATACAAGAACTTGTAGAGCGTGCACCAAAAAAAATATTGAAAGATTACCTTTTTCCATGTTTACTCTTTGCAATACTGAGCTTTGTTAGTGGAAACACGCGGTCCCTGGCACTGATTTCAAGCAGTGTTTACTACATGGTTTCAGGCCCTATTCCAGAGTGATAAATTCCAGAAATTTTACCAATTATATTTTATCATCTGCTGCATCTATCAAGGAAATAATTGCCCACTTCAATATTAGAGAAGGTATAGAGGTCATTTCGTATCAAGCCAGTTTTTGTATATAATTCTTGAAGAATTAATCGCTCGCTGGAATTCGCATGTTGACTTGAGTAAATACGTGCTTGAAACCACGCTTCCAAAACTGCCTGCAATCTTACCCGCGGACCACGTTTTATGTCCGAGAAAACATTAAGTTACAAAAATTAAACATGGAAAAAGCTCATGTTTTAATAAATTTTTGGTGCACGCTCTACAAGTTCTTGTATTTCGAGTTTGAATATGTGACATTTTCGAGCCAAAAAGTGCTTTATTGAGGTAAACATGGCGAATTATTTGACGATCG